>JAXQQM020074032.1:0-120475 GCA_034641835.2 Pinus albicaulis
AACCTATTAGCACCTAAATCTACCTCAGGTTGAAAGAAGGTAGAGTTCAGGGTAACATCAAACCACGCTTAGTCTGGTAGCTAGCCCTACCAGATCAGAAGAGGGCTCTCTCCGGGTCAATCTCAGTAAAAATAATCAAATAGGGTTTGAGATGACTTGAAATGAATACTGATTTTAGGCTAGGTAATAAGTGCAAGGATTTTATTCGATTTTTGGGGGTTTTCGTTGGAATCAAAGGAAAAGGCAAATTTGGGTCCGGGGATGAGGCCAAATTTTTGCAGAGTTCTAATTGGGGAAAGGTAGGCAATAGTTTTGATGCTTTAGATTGAGTGAATGGATGGATCAAACTGATGAGGAGCTGAAGAGGGCAAGAGGCTGCAAGGATCCTCTTCAAGCAGATGAAAACATGTAAAACTAAACAAAAGTTTAAGGCAGAGCACCACCAAATTAATGAATTCTACCTTTCTCACTCATTTGTTTAATTTCAGAAGCAAAGAGAAGGGAAATGGCATACATATAACATCAAAGAAATTAAAATTACATGGAGAAAAACACCATCAAAACACAGAGCCACAAGGATCCCAACAAGTGCTGCAAAACCCTGGTCTTTCCTTTGCCAAAAATGCTGAAATGAATGCACAATGGAGTGCCAAACTATTCCCAAGAGTCCAACCCTGAAAATGACTGAGAAAATACATGATATAGACAAGCCTAACCCATTCCCTTGCCTCTAGGGGTCGAGATCATCATTCTAGGAGCTGTTTCAACCATATCTAAACTAGGAACTGAAAAATAGGCAGTCAAACAACTTGCCTCTATATGAATGGAAACTGATTCATTCACTTACATTTCACCTTTTAGTGAATGAATCTACTAAAACCAGTAAAAATGTGCCAAAGTTACATCATTTTCATGAAATTACATCAAGGTAGATCAATAGTTACATGAAAAAGTGAAACTAGTCAAAACTAGGTGAAATTCTAAGCTGAAGAGTGAAAAATAGGCCAAATTCCTCTATGCGCCGCGCCCAAAATCTCTATGCGTAGCACAAGTTTGGAGCTGATTGTGAGGCCCTTCCTGAAGTCCAAATTGAGCTCATGATAGCTCGTTGGAAATCCCTACCTGTCTACTTTCCAACCCAAGTGGAATTTCTGGATTTGGATGTCATTTTCCCCTCCAAAACTTCAATCTCCCAACACTGCTTCCTGTGGGTGAAAAAGGTGGTAGAAAGGCCATTTTTAGGGTGTTTTTGACCCTTTAGGCAACCCAAAATTTGATGAAATCCTTAGGTAATCTATGAGCATGCATAAATTTTCATAAAAAATCCAAAAATGCAAATTTTTCCTCCTGAAGTGCTGCCAATTATAAGCGCACGCCAAGTGGCGCTACGCGTTGGGCAGGAAAATCTGTTTTGTGACCAAAAATTTCAAAATTGACAGAATTTTCTCCAAATTTGCTGAAATTTGGATTGAAGGTCTATCATCAAGTATCATGGTCAGCCAAAGAAGCTTCGGCCAAGATTTGAAGCCGATCATGCCTTTTACGCCGTTTCAGTGCCCTCCTTAGCCTTGTCTTCAGGATTTTGATCCTCGCTTTGCAAACATGAGTGCGTGCCCAATAGTGGTTCTTCATGTGTCTGAGCATGTCCTTGTCTCTTTTTGCCTTTGCCAGCAGCTTCTCAAGATGAATTTTGACTCTCTCTAGCCAAATCTCCCGCTCAATGGGTGTCATGTCACCTGGGCCTCTTTGGGCAACTTGTCGGTCTTCACGGATGTTTCGCAACTCCATGACTACTTGCTTATCCTCCAATTGTTTATTCTGCTGCTCCAAGTATTTTATGACCCACTGAGCTCTCTGTAGCTTCTCGGTCAATGTGCCTATCTCAGCCTTCTGCTCCTGGATGATCTCTCTCAGCTTTGAGCTTGGAGAGCTCAAGTCATCATCGATCAATACAAAGGCTGTGTCTTGGCCTCCTGAAGGGCCCTCATCCTGCATGGGATTCTTTCCTCTGTCCTGTACCTGTAATGCTAAAGACAGCAACGATACCCCTTCTACCCCAGGTGGAGATAGTACTCGTCGGGCTGCTGCAAAAAATCTTCTGACACCCCTCTGATTCGTAACAAACACTGGCACACTGATAGGCTCTGTCTCGGGACCTTCAGGCTGATGTGAAGGTTCCCCAAGCTCATGAAAAATCTCGGGAGGAGGCTGAGGGGCTGTAAAGAAGTCACGGGAAATAAAATCCTCCCATGCAATGCCCTGCAATCCAAGCTGATGTATAACAATGATATTGATGAGCGCATAATGGTAAATGATGTTGTACTGCTGCTCGGGAGTCTTCTTCTACAAAAGAGTGGTCATTCTCTCTATGTTTCGGCACATGAAATATGGAATGTTCATCATCCTGACTCTTGTGAAATGCATCAACAAGCGAATGTGGTATGCATAGAGGCGTGAGAATCTGCCCTCACAACTGAAGTACCTGATGATGAGCTTCATCAATGGTGCATAAGATTCCTTCAGAAACCGGAATGGGAATACCCTGCTGAGCTATCTGACATAGCTGGGCCTGATGTATGGTTCATAATGTACTCTGTCCACCTGCTTCCGTTTGTTCCACTGCTCTCCCACATTCGGTATTCCTGTTGCCTGGGATATGGTTTCTGGTGTCAAAGTTAAATTTACCCCAGCAAGAGTTACCTGACCATCATGCAAATGTAAGACAAATAAACGAGCCAACTCTTGATGATGCTGAATGCGAGAAATCATCTCACAATACTGATAGCATGACTGATCTCGAAAACAAGCCATAGCAAGTGGGAAGGCCTGCAATTGGGTCAATGAGGTGGGTTCTTCTCTGACATGTTTGCCACCTTTTCGAGGCCTTCTCGGTGCATGAAGCTCTGTGGTAGAGTCACTGTCTTGCTCATATGTTGACTCTGTGTCCGTCATGGTGTTACAAGTCTATGCCAAGTGCATGTTTGGTTTGTTGAAAATGAGAAATAAGAATCTGGTGTATTTGCCTCCAATTAGTATGGACAGTGGGTATAGTGGACTGTGGGAAAAATATGTTTCAATCAAGTGAAGTTTACAATGTGAGGATAGTCACTTGACTGTGTTTGGGAATCTGGGATTTAGGAACTTTGCAAATGATATGGGAGAGTGATAGTGATAGGGAATGGTAGGGTTTAGGGAAAGGGATAAATGGGAACAAGTGATATGAGTGGCTTTGTGACATAGGGGAAAAGGGGAGGGACTGTATGATGATATAACAGTGATGGGGAAGGGAACCACAGATGGAGAATGGGATTTGCAATACTTGGCACAAAAATCAGACTTTTAAAACTTTAAATCCAAACACTAAGGAGCAGTTTTTGACCACATGAGAGGGTTTACAATTTCACCAATCAAACTCTTATATCTTTCCCTCCAAACAACACCCAACACAAGCTAAAATAAATGGCAAGGGCGCACAAACTTACTTGGAGCAAAAGAGTTTGAATCATTTTGAAAAATTTGGAAGCAGTGATGAAATTCCACTTGGCAGCTCTGTGCGCCACGCGCACAACCCAGTGCGCTGCGCGTGCCTTATGCACCGCGCACATTTAAAAATACACTACAGTGGGCGGCTCTATGCGCTGCGACCTTCTTGTGCATCGCGCCTTCTCCCAACGCGCCGCGCAGCACTCCAATACACAGTCCCGACTTCTAACTCACGGTTTCGTTCCTCCACAATTTGAACTCGACTTCTCTGATGTCTCTTGGTGTGCAAATGAAGTTTGAATGTGGAAAATATCTTATATAGCATGAACCTTGATTTTTGTTTTGAAAAAACCCACTTTCTTATGTTTTGGCTTTGGCACTTTTCTCTTTCTAATACAAACTCTGTTTTTGTTTCCATTTTGACTTTTTTGACTTGAATGATGAAACTCTTGGCTATTTTTGCAGGGTGATTGGCATTGGATTTCAGCAAAGGATGACCAAGGCTACGCCTGAAGTACTTCATGACTGAAAAACTTTAAAAATTACAAAGGATGAAATTACATTTATTACAAAAATAAATTTGACGATTTCTTCTTCAAAACAGAGTTTTGAAGAAGAATCGTTCTTAAGCATTATTGATGATGAAAATTTTGGAATGAAAAATTATTAGGAACATCCTCATGTGCTTGCTGGTGTTATTTGACATTTTGAAGACTAAATTGACAAAACCCTAGACCTAATGACTGAAATAACTCTTTGCCGACCAAGAGACCGAATCATGACTATAAATGACTGAAATCAAATTTGATGAATTTTGATGAACAGACCTGAGCCAGCAGGTACAAAACATGAGGGAAATATGGATACAAGACCCATCCGTCAGACAATCAATGCTCCTAATGGAATGCAACTGATTGGATGACTGAGACACCTAAAATAAAATGCAACAAAGAGTTTTTGATCTCTGACGGAGGTATGACTATACCGACTCTAAAACCTCCATGGGCTCTGTAAGTGGCTGCATTTATCCTTCCTGTCCACCTTCCTGCTTCAGCCATAGGTTCATCATTCTTAATAAAAGGGATAGTCTTTGATTTATGTGTTTTTTTCAGAGTCAACACATCCACTTCATAACCACTTAAAAACAGAAATGTGGCCCAGTCTCTCTTTATTTTTTAAAACTATTCTATAGCCAACAACTTAATTAATCCATGATGAAAGATATAGGTTTCACTACACTTAGGCCTAGCTTGTACTTTATCTGACATTTTTCCTAAGCTTCTGAATAGGAAAAATGGAAGGTCCAAAAGCTGCTTACCAGTGAAATGGAGCAAAAGTCTGAAGTGATACTCATATATCATGTGAAACCTCACTTCACATGTGAAATACTTCTAAATCATGAGCAATAGTTTGGAGTAATTTTCTTTGAGAAAAATTCTTGGTATCCCAGAGGTCATGTCTAGTCCTATGTGCTCAAGCTTCAGGAACTCATCACAAATTTTCCATTAGAATTTGGTGGCTTTAAACCACTCTTCCCTTGTCCTTGGAATTTCTGTAGCCTGGGAAATAGTTTCAGGAGAAACCATGAAATTTAGTACACCCACCTTTGATGCAGTACCAACAAAATTAACTACAAAATCCTTAGAAACTTGGACATGATACCCTTGCAACTTCTGGAAAAACCTCATGCAGCCAACAATGGTGAAGGTTGCAGCAAAAATTGGATCTTCATTGACCAATTTTAAGTCCATTGGCTCATACCTGACCACTGAGCCTCCTTTGTTGGTCCTCTTATGCATGACCATTCCTTTCAAAACAACGTTGGCCTCCTTGGTAATGTGACACCTGAAAAAGACAATTATGCACAATAAGCAGCTTGCAGACAGAGGCTAGACCTTCCTTACGAAAAAAAAATAGCTATACTCAAACAAAAGGGAAAGGGTGGTAGTAATAAACTCACAAGGATGATTTGAAATGGTAAGTTTGAATGCGAGAGGAATGAGGCCAAATATGGAAAGCAAAACAGAATGATAGGATTGTAATGATGATCACACATGAACCATGACTTCAAACAACTCATCACATGACCTTAGACTGACCTTCTATCCATTTGCAAATCGACACCTCATCCATTACCTTGCTGGTGCAGAAAAACACGATCTCGTAGCATTTTTTGTTATGAGTTTGGCAGATTTGCTACGGACTAGTCAGGTGAGACCATAGCGAAAACAACCTGTTTTCCATAGAATTTGCGGCAGACTCAGGAAAAAGTGGACAAGTATATTAAACCTTAATTTAAACCAATGCATGTGGATTTTTATTTATTTATAGATTTTATTGACATGAACTTAATGAGATGACATTTGGGGACTCTAAAAACTTAGAACTATAACAAAATCATGAAATTTCATCAATTTTCATGAATTAATTCATCAACATACTAAAACCTATCACTTTCCTAATTCATCTAAATGTAATTGATGATAACACAAAAATTTAATAAAAATAACAAATTTTATATTAGTAATCTCATCAATAACATTTTCAGCCTCTTCTTCCAACAAGCAATTTAAAAGAATATCACCAGTGTCCCTCCAATACAAGTTGTTGTTCAAAATGAAGTACCTCAAAAACTTCAGCTTCACAAATCGGGACTTGGATTTGGTCAATTGAGGAGGAGATTTATGATGATGTAAAACAAAAATCACATCTCTGTACCATTCAGACATAGTGAAATTTTCTTCAATACGAACCAATTTTTCTTCTTCAACCACTTATGAAATTTCTAAAATGAAATCCATGTTTAGGCACTCAAAATTTGATTGTGCCATCAATTTTTCTAGCCCTTGACCCTTTACCAACATGGTAGGCTTAATTTCTATATCATATTCAAACAAAGTGAAAATCCACTTACCTCTTTTTCCATCAGGATCAGTAGAATATAGTTTACTGACACTATAAATTTATATTCAACTAATATATTTATATAAATTAATATCAATAAATTTATATAGTTTACTTTATTATATAAGGTATATAGTTTTTCCATCATATAAGGACACTAGTAATGCTCCAACTACGTGTATGTATATGGTTTACTATTTGAGTTGTGGTTTTGAATTATAATACACACATGCCTTAGCTTGCATGATTATATGTTTTTCATGTAATTGAGTTTCCTCTAACTCCATGCCCAATGGTAGCTACTTATTCACATCCTTCACCTGCATAAAAAAACATTTAGATTTTGAAGTTAGAGCATGTTGACCATGAATTATAAGTAATCAAACAACTATGATACTGAAGATAGAATAAAAGAATATAAAAGACAAACACTCATAAAAATACCAATGAATCCTGAGGTAAGAAAAGAAGTCTGTTGTTACTGTATATTACTGATAAAAATATTTACAATAGAAGTCTGTAATATAACATCCATCAAAATTTTTTCCATCTATATTCTGCCTATTTATAAATTTAGGTACCTTTACAATGAGTCTACCAGCAAGGCTAGACCTTCGAATACCTCTAATGACACATTGACTAACCAAAAAGCAGATTACAAGGAGAAAAAGTAGAGATCTGCTATTTTTAGGAATTTGAAACCTAATAGGACTCTAATACACTTTATTACATTTAAAAAACTTTAAAAGCCCCATGCTTGTTGATATACATCGAAAAGATCATGTGCTTGAGGTGGAAATGACCATGACTGAAAAATAAATACCCCCACCAAGATAGGAGGTCTGTCTTCCGAGCTTTGAGGTCGTGATGTCATACTTGCTGATGTGGTTTCCATGATGTGCTAGCAGCTTGAAAAAATTTGTCGAGGAGTGTGTCTTCATCCAAAAATTCAACTAATGATTTCTAACCTTTCTAGGTGGCTGACCTGTTCCAAAAAGACAATTAAGGCTTGAAAATTTACAAAATTCCTCTTCGCTACAAAAACATAGGACTTCTAGGCAAGTCCGTAGCGTTTTTTAATTTGGCCATCTCAGCAAACTGTTTGCCCTCTTTGCTGATTGGAGGATGTCTGGTGGGTCTAAACAATTAAATACATGCCTTCACCTTCCTTCTTTGTGACAAAATCTGTCATATATTCCCAAAAAACATTTTTAGTGAGTTCGTAGCATTTTAGCAAAAGTAGCTACTTTGTTTGCCCTTTTTTCTGATTGGAGGATGTCTGGTGGGTCTAAACACTTAAAGACATGCCTTCACCTTCCTTCTTTGTGACAAAATATGTCATATATTCCCAAAAAACATCTTTAGTGAGTTCGTAGTGTTTTAGCAAAAATAGCTACTTTTGTTTGCCCTTTTTGCTGATTGGAGGATGTCTCGTGGGTCTAAAAAATTTAATACATGCCTTCACCTTCCTTATTTGTGACAAAATATGTCATATATTACCCAGAAAATACTCTTGAAGTTGACTACTTAAATAGTCAAAAAACAAAAAAATCTCCTTGTATCTTCTGGCAAAAACGCATGCAACTAGCATTGGTGAAGACCTCTACAAAACTTGAATCCTCCATGACCAATTTAAGATCCATAGGCTCACATCTAACCATTGATCCTCCCTTGATGGTCTTCTTATGTGCAGCCATCTCCTCCAAAACAGTGCTACCTTCTTTGAAAGTTGACACCTGCAAAAGATGACCTTTGATAGCAAGAAATTTGTGGACAAAGTTGGGAAAATACTTATTACAACAGCTAGATCGAAATCAAAACAGGAAAATGGTGGAAAAAACATCTCATAGGGATGACAAGGTAAGTGATTAGGCTCGAATGCATGAAGGTTGAATAAGGAAAGGAAAGTGGGAGAGGAAAACAAAAGGATGGTGATGTAACTATGGCTAAGCATGTCATACATCGAATAATAGCTCATAATAGGCAGACACATGTGACATACTGACTCCTAACCACTAAAAAATGAAAACCCATTTATCCCCATACAACTTGTAAAAACACATGAGTTTGTAGCGAATTCAGTTAGAAATTTGGCAGATTCGCTATGGAATTGTCAGGTGAGTTCATAGCGAAAATCACCTGTTTTGCATAGAAATCGTTGCAGACTCAGGTAAAAGGTGAAAAATGTCAAGAATGAGCTATTTGACCTGATGCATGTGAATTTTTTAAATTGGATTATGATAAGACCTTAATTACATAACACAAAAACACCTTGAACCGTTTAAACCAATAGACCAATCATGAAATTTTATCAATTTTCATGAATTTATTTGACCAACACACTCGACCAACTCAAAATGACCTCTATGACCTCTATGAAAATTTATGAAATTGATGAAATCTTCTCCAAGCTCTTATGGCCTTCTCCTCAGGCTCAAGCTTGATAATGAACTCATTTTTATTTGCAAAACATCATAACAGAGAATGAAATATGTACAATGGAATGTGATTCAATAAAAGAAATTAGGAAGAGTAGCATGAAAGTAATATACAGTTGCAGAAAACTTATTTCTCACCTGAGATTCATCATGTATTCTTGTATGTGTTTGTCGTACACGCTCTTTTAATATTCTTTCAGTTTACTTTGTGTGTGATTACTTGGAATTCATGGTTAAACATGCTCCAACTTCCTTTATGCATATAATATACTGCTTATGTTATGTTTTGATGAGAATACACATGCCTCAACTTCCATGAGAGATGTTTTATATGTGATTGAGTTTCCATAATGACTCCATGCCCAATGGTAGACATTTATTTACATCCTTCACCTACATAAAAAACATTCAAAGCACATTTAAGAGTTAGCCATATTTTTTGATCTTTATCTATTGAATATCATTCTTATCCTTCAGAGATCCTTCTCTGGTTGGAAAGGCTAAGTTCCAGCCAAAATTAGGTTTGAAATAGTTACTCGGAATTGACTGGTGAAGTAGCCCATCAGTCTCAATTTAGTGATAACATTTTGGTGCATCTGCGAGGAGACTGAAGATACATTTTCCTGAAATTTTGTGCTCAAACAGAAATACTGAACTCTTGTAGGTAGCAAGAGATCGTAAAATTTGAAGGCTGTACTTCTACCTTGGTGACTCCATTCTTGAAGAATTCAGAAATTCATAGCTTCATGGTAACACTACTATGAAATGAGAGACTTAGATACAACTAAAATTTATTCAAGGTATGCATGTGTGGACTTTTTAAAAATTTATGGGTTTCCAAATCCTTTTCCCAAGGATGCATATTTTTTAAGGAATGGTCAAAAATTTAATGGAGAAGCTTTGAGTTTGAACTTGAAGCGTATATCAAATTTCCATGACTTTACCGAGCTTTTTAGAGTCAGACATGAAGATGTTTTCATCATATTGTTCTATGATTCATTTCAAGGGAAATGTAGACAATGGATTGAAAGTTTTCCTGTCAGATCTATTAAGTTATTTGCAGATTTTTGGCTTATCTTTTTGGAAACATGGTTGGAAAAAATAGAGTTTGTGGCAGACTCTTTTTCCATTCAAGTTTTTAAGCTGGAAAGATGAGCACACTAATGAGGAAGTGGATGAAAATTTTTCTTCAGCCTTGTCTTCTTATTTAAAGTCACTTGAGTGCAAGTCAAAATATAAGATTCAATTTTTGGATGAATTTTCTAAGAAAATTAAGCCTAGACATTGAATTTTTAGAAGATGAACTTTGGTCCTATAGTCTTCATTGTCAAGATCAGTCTTTTGAAAGTTTTTTCATGCCAAAATACAAAGAGAAGGTGGCGCTACCTTTTTCTTTTGAGATTGAGGAGGAATGTCTTGTTTTTGAAAATGAGTTTGATAGCACACAACTTAAATCTTATGTTCCTAAAGAAAGCATATATGAGTTGTCAAAAACTGCAGAATGTCTCGAGAATCACCAAACAAACTATGTCTTCTATGATCCCATAGCTAACTACATGGAAGAGTTCTATAGTTCAAATTTTCAATTATGTTTTCACTATGAAAATTAGACCCATTTTCTGTTGCCTTTTTCATTACAGTATCCAGTTTGCATTTGGTTTAAGCATAGTCAAAGCGTTCAGGTATCAGGTCAACTCATTGACTGGATTTATTGGAGGTTTCATGTCGCTTAAATCAAGCATGAAGATTGTGGCTGTTAGGGTAGAGTTGCATGTACATAACTAAGCTCATAAGAATGAGCAAGTTTGGTTTTTCAGTCAACCGTTTTATTATCATTTTGTACAAAAGTTTGAAGAGCAAGTTACAGGTCATCATTTCATGGTTGAAGGAAAGTATGTTGAAGCTTCAAGATCTGTCCAAATGAATCAGGCACTGGAACTACGGACCTGAGGTTCTTTGCTGCCCCATGAGGGGGACATAATCCCCAGTGGATCCACTGTTATCATCAATAACAATTAGGTTGGGCATAGAGGTCATTTTGAGTTAGGTCGAGTGTGTTGGACAAATAAATTCATGAAAATTGATAAAATTTCATGGTTGGTCTATTGTTTTAAATGGTTCAAGGTGTTTTTGTATTATGTAATTAAGGTCTTGTCATAAGCCAATTTCAAAAATTCACATGCATCAGGTCAAATAAATCATTCTTGAAATTTGTCAACTTTTACCTGAGTCCACAACGATTTCTATGTAAAACATGTGATTTTCGCTACAGACTCACCTGACAATTCCGTAGCAAATCTGCCAACTTTCTAACTGAATTCGTTACGAACTCATGTTTTTTTACAAGTTTTATGGGGATTGATGAGTTTTCATTTTTTAGTGGTTAGGAGTCAGTATTTCATCTCTCTCACTTTTCTCACAGGTGTTACAAATTGGGAGATTCGAAGATGTCTTTGGGCTCTATTTTCAGAGTTAGGTTTTTCCCTGTTTTAGACATGTTTTTAAAATGCAGATTTTGGATATCTGGAGATGTTTTACAAAAAACCAAGAGATTTTTTTCTTCAAAATGATCTTATTTACAAAAATATCCTCCCGTTTTGTAAAATATATCAAGGATTAGGAGATAGGAGCTCATTTATGACCCCTAATTTTCAGAAAAACAGGTCCATAAGGAAGGGTAAGACATGTTTTCAATAAATTTTTCCTTTTCATGTTTCATATCAGCATATCACACAGTCTTGGACAAGTTTTGGGAGGTGAGAAGTGAAAATTTCAAAATATGCAGTTTATCAAGCAAGTTCGTAGCGTACTCCATGCTTAAAGCCGAGTTTTCACTACGAACTTGCTGAAGATGATTTTTTTCTATAAAATTCAAATTTTGTCTCAAAAGGAGTGGGTAAAGGCATGTGTTTAAGTGTTTAGACCCACCAGAAATCCTCCAATCAACGAAGATGGCAAACAATTTGCAGAGATGGCCAAAGTATAAAACGCTACGAACTCTCACTACGGACTTGCCTAGAAGTCCTCTGCTTTTGGAGCGAGGAAGAATTTTGAAATTCTTCAAGCCTTAATTGTTTTTTTTTGGAATAGGTTAGCCACTTGGAAGGGTTAGAAATAATTAGTTGAGTTTTGGTTGAAGACGCGGTCATTGACAATGTTGATCAAGCTGCCAGCTCAACATGGTAACCACATCAACAAATATGACATCACCTCCTCAAATATCGGAAGACAGACCTCCTATCTTGGTGGGGGTATTTATTGTTCAGTCATGGTCATTTCCACCTTAGGCACATGATATTTTCGATGTATATAAGCAAGCATGGGGATTTTAAAGTTTGTTAAATGTAATAAAGTGTATTAGAGTCCTATTAGGTTTCAAATTCCTAAAAATAGCAGATATCTATTTTCTCTCATTGCAATATGCTTTTTGGTTACTCAAGGTGTCATTAGAGGTATTCAAAGGTATGGCCTTGTTGGAAGAATCATTGTAAAGGTACCTAAAGTTATAAATAGACAGATGATAGATGGAGAGAGGGTTGATGAATGTTATATTCCAGACTACTATTGTAAATTTTTTATCATTAATATACAATGACAACATACTTCTTTTCTTACCTAAGATTCATTGGTATTATTATGAGTGTTTGTATTTTATGTTTTGTTATTCTATCTTCAGTATCCTATTTTTTTGATTACTTATAATTAATGTTAAACATGCTCTAACTTCCTTCAAGCATCTAGTTCGTTGTATATGTTATGTTTCATCAGAATAAAAATGCCTCAGCATCCATGAGAGAAGTTTCATATGTCACTGAGTTTTTATACTGACTCCATATGCCCAATGGTAGTTATTTGTTTACATCTTTCACCTACACAAAAATACATTTAAAGCCAATTTCAGAGTTAGCCATCTGCTGATATTCATTTACCTAATATCATCTTTATCCTTGAGAGAGCCCTCTCAGGCTGGAAAGGCTAAGTTCAATCTAAAAGAAGGTTTGAAATAGTTACTCCGAGTTAACTATTGAAACAACCCATCAGTATCAATTTAGTGTTAACATTTTGGTTGCAGTTGATAAGGGTTGATGGATGTTATATTGCAGACTACTATTGTAAATATTTTTATTAGTAATATACTGTGACAACATACTTCTTTTCTTACCAGAGATTCATTTGTATTCTTATGAGTGTTTGTATTTTATGTTTTGTTATTCTATCTTTAGTATCATAGTTGTTTGATTACTTAGAATCCATGGTCAACATGCTCTAACTTCCTTCAAGCATCTAGTCTGTTGTAAATTTTCCATAACTTAGAGTAAACATATAAGGAATATAACTCTGTACTATAGATATAAGGAATATAAATATATACTATAAGGAATATAACGATATAATAAATATAATACACACTTACTATATAGTTATCCTTTATATAACTATTAACCAGATTATAAGGATACATAAATATAAGGAATATAACTATATACTATAAATATAACTACAAATTTATATTAATATAATTTATTAATAACTATTAATATTAATATAGTTTATTAATAACTATACAGTGTCCTTATATCATGTACATGAGATATAAGAAACAATTAATCTAAATTGACTATTATATCTGTAGTAATCTCACATAGCCATTAAGTGTCCTTTGAATCCTTATGCTTGTAGCTCGAATATACATGTTTTACCTATTCTATTTGGGGATGATAAAAATGACATGGATGATATGCATAAATTTGTTTGTATAGGAGCTGTTAGTGTTCAGAATCAAGATGACAATCCTCAAGCAAAACTACCAAAGATTATATCTGATTTGTTTGATAAGAAAAAGAGTAGTTTTGATACACACAATATGGATGTCACGTCTGAAGATGTTCAAGGATGCATGGATGGTTTTTTTGATTTACACGAAAGGGAAGAAAAATTTATTGTTGCCTTTTTATTTGATGATGTTCTTGGAATTGAAGACATAGGACAAAAGAAGCCATTAATTATGGATGAATTCAACTCTCATGGTTTTACTCATCAAGAAAAGGTTATTTTTCATGGTTTCCAAGATCCAATGCTAAGCCTGTTGCAGTCATAAAACAAGAAAAATTTTGTATTTCTTATGGAGCAGGGATTCAATTTTCATTCCGAGTTGCCAATAGATGACTCACTTCCAATGTTGTTCAAGTACAATCAAGAAGCCCAGTTGTTGGATCAACTATTTGATTGGCTATATTGGAAATTTCATATTTCTTGAAATTGAAAATTTGGTTTTCAGCTGTTAGAGTAGGATTGGTATGTACATAAATAAGCTTGATGCACAAGCATCTCTTTCAACATTTAGTTTGAAGATTGTAGTTGCAAGTTTCGATTTGCACAACTGTTTTTGCTTCAAGAGCATGTCAAGGGACAAATGCAGGCTAAATAATATGAAAAGAGGTTGGGATCAACCCAATGGATAAGGCATCTGGTCTGTTAGTTCTTTGTTGCATCACACGGGCAAAACATCCCCATTGGAGCCACTGTTATCCATGATAAAATTTGGTTGGTCTTAAGTTAATTAGGTTGAGTCACTTAGAGTTGAATAGGGTCTTTTGAATTCATAATTTTCAAAAAATGCACATATGTGAGAGGTCTTAACGGTCATCATTCATGTGATAGGAGTCAATGTCAAAGAAAAATCCAAAAATATCTCATGCATGAGAAAATCTGGTCATTGGAGTGAATTTGACACTATTACCCAAGTTCGTAGCGAAATCAGTGTAAAACAGTTAGAATTCGCTATGAACTTGCATAATGCTCTATTTTTCCAGCATTATGAGTTTATGATATTTTTGAGGCATTCAACACATGTAAGGAGGTCACTGAATCATCAAATGAGTTCAAGAAATGTCATTGGGCTATTTATTTAAGGGGGAAACTCAACTGTCAAACTTCATGTGTATGAAAACTCATCAAGGCAACAAAGCATGCCAAATAATCAATTGTAAAGCTCACCATCTCAACCTGAAGTCTTTCAAGGTCTTAACTCCAGTGTATTAGTGGTCAACACTTCAGCTTGTCAGTTTGGTTCGATAGAGATGCTACAAGCTGAATTGAAGAAAAAGGGTCTTAAAGTGATTATGCAACATGTCACTTTTTGAATTAAGCTATCATCAAAAGACATATGCAAGCTGCAAAGATGATTTTTGGGCAAAGAAGGAGAAATTACAAAAAAATATGCCAAACTAGGTGAGTTCGTAGCCTGCTCCAGGCTTGAGGCTAAGTTTTCGCTATGAACTCGTGTAGGTTTCCTTAAGATAAAAATCCTTCAAAAAATACATGGTAGAGGGTAATATAGGCATGTATTTAGCTTGTTAGACCCAAGGAAGACCCTCCAATAGTCAGAAATGTCAAAGGTTATGCAAAATGTGGATTTTGGAGTTCGCTACGGAATGAACGCTATGAAATTTTCTGTACATGAATGTTTTAGCAGTAAAATTCATGTTTAATTTATGACCAAATGAAAAATAATTTTGGAAATCTAAAAGAGATATTTCTTCAAGACATGCCCTTATACAAAAATCTCTTTTAGTTTTTTCAAAGGCATCCGGGTTTAGAAATTATGTGCTCATCTTTGAGGCCTATTTTTCAGAATTTTCACTAACCATATTTATGAAAAAAATGTAAAATTCAACTTGGAAGGGTTCCAGCTCAGCATCCACATGGCATAATGACACATCAGTAGTCCAATACACTCATAAAATTAGCTGGTTGCATTTTATAAGGGTTATTAAAGGGTTTTTTTGAACTATTCAATGAAAGAAGAGTCCTTTTTGTATTCAAACTCTGCAAAACAGAAATATGCCTAGGAAGTATCCAAGTGATGTAATCCTATTTGAAATAGGTCTCTGAGGTGGGAATTCAAATCTAGCAAGGTGGAAAATTATTTTCATGAGTCCTCACTTTATAAATGAGAGAGTTTTAGAGTTATAAAGGGTTGATGGATGTTATATTACAGACTACTATTGTAAATATTTTTATCAGTAATATACAATGACAACAGAATTATTTTCTTATCTAAGATTCATTGGTATTCTTATGAGTGTTTTTATTTTATGTTATGTTATTCTATCTTAAGTATCTTAGTTGTTTGATAACATGGAATTCATTGTCAACATGCTCTAACTTCCTTCAAGCATCTATTTTGCTGTAAATGTTATGTTTCATCAGAATACACATGACTCAGCTTCCATGAGAGAAGTTTCATATGTAACTGAGTTTTTATTCTGACTCCATATGCCCTGTTAGCACTTCGTAATTCTGAGGCCGAAGACAGAATCCTGGAGGTAACATCAAAACCGATTTTGAATCTAAGATCTAGCCCTCCTAGACTCAGAGAGGGATCTCTCTATAATTTTTAGCTTTGTTTTAAAGAATATATTAGGCTAGCTATGATAGCACATAGTTTGGTTTTTTGAATTGTTTGGTTGGAACAACAAGGGAAATGGGCCATTGGGCAATGGATTCAAAGAGGCCTAATTAAATTAAGGTTGGTTCTAAATGAAAGCTTACATGGCAGGATAGGCACCTTTGTTGGTTTCTTAAGATTGTTGAGTGATGTGAGAGAAAAGGTGAGTAAAGAGGATTGTAGCAGAGAAATTAATAATTCCAAAACTAATCCTCTAGTAGAAAACATAGAAATTATCCAAAGCTAGAAACATAGTGTTCTTTTAAACAATTTCTGCTCTTAATTTTCTATTGAATAATTAAAAATTTATGAACAACAAATGAATATTAGTGAAAACACATATACAAAGTCATATGCACTTCACCAACATGAGTGACACGAGAATCCTGTAATGCTGCAATTATATTACTAAAATTAATCAAAGGAGGCTCTGTGAGATGCTTTACAACATTGGTCCGATTCTACAAGCAAAATCCCCGCTGAATACTTTGAATACATGAAGTATTTATGTTAATCCTACAGAGAATGACGTATCAAACATGCAATCTGTTATTAATTACAAAAATAATAGTTTTTGACTAATGTGACCAAAAAAGTGGAGTCGTTGAGAACATCTAAACATCTGACACTTTTTATAGAAAACAATTACTGAATGATCTGATCCAATTGCACTTTGGAAGGTTCAATTTTATCCTTGTTTTTCTGCCACAAAATCAGGAAATAAATTGACTCATCATTCTATGCTGTCAACAAATCTCATTAAAATATACCTTCGACTGCCACTTGTGCTCTAATTGCCATGTGTACCCTGTAAATGAATTTTCTGTCCACTATTTCAGTGGCTAGAAATTTGAAATTGCTTTTCATCAAAATTTGGAAAGGATAAAATTTCTTCACTGTTGAATCTGTTGAAATCTTCTAACTGCTGATTTGGTTCTTCAAAATCTGATTTGCTGACTTTCATCATCCTTTATTTTGTCACAACTATTTGAGGAAAAATATATTGAAATTAAATCATTAAATGAATTTCATGATTAAGTTTCTCAATATATTCATTTTAATGTTTTAATAAAAATATATTTTTCACATGCAAGTGTCACTTTCCTCTCCTCATGGATTTTGAAAAACCATATGTTGTTTGCAAAAAACCATGCCCTCTTTATCCTTTTACCTTTGTAAATGTAATTCCAAATTCACATGTACCTATGGATTTAGAAAAACCATATGTTGTTTGCAAAACCATGTCCTATTTCTCCTTTTACCTCTGTATATGTAATTCCAAATTTACATGTACTTGTGGATTTAGAAAAACCATATGTTTTTTGCAAAACCATGTCCTATTTCTCCTTTTACCCCCAAATTTGTATGTACTTGTAAATTATTTTTACCCCTATCTCTTTTACCTGAGCCTTTTATTATCAAATGAATTCACGTGAATATCATTTTTGTTGTCTTGTACATTAATTTCATAACTATATGTTTTCACCACCTCCCTTTTTCATTTTCCTGCATGGTACCTTTATAAAAGTCAAATGATAAAGTTAATGGTTGTGGGGCGGGGGATCCGTAATAACTCAATAGCCATTTGATTTATTTTTCACACATCTTGAGGGTTATGACATAAGGGGCATGTTAATGCATGAATGTGGGGTGGGCCATGAAATTAAAATTATTCTAATGTTTTAGAGTTTATATTTATTATTTATTTTTGAATTAATTTTAATACTTCAAAATAAATAATATCATAATTAGGCAATTTTCTCTGTTTTATTGTATACAAGAGCAAACTTCATCTTTCTCTATCTTGTGATTTAGGAATTGGACTTGGGCACAAGATATATCGTTGGAAAGCTGCTTTTGAGGAATTTCTAATGGACTTGGGTGCAAGATATATCGTTGGAAATATGCTTCCAAGGAATTTATGATAGAAACACCTGTAGATTGATCTGACCCAAACATGTTATGCAAAATCTCCCTAATATTTCAGACTTGGCCTCTTCTTGGAAATAATTTTCAAGATGAAATGTTATCTATAATTTCATATGACTAATAGAAAATATTCAATCACCTTGTGATCCTATAAATTATAGGACCCTAACATGCCCAATGGTAGTTATTTGTCTACATATTTCACCTGCACAAAAATCCATTTAAAGCCAATTTTAGAGTTAGCCATCTGTTGATATTCATTTACCTAATATCATCTTTATCCTTGAGAGGGAGCCCTCTCTTGATGGAAAGGCTAAGTTCCAGCTAAAAGTAGGTTTGAAATGGTTACTCTGAGTTGACTGTTGAAGCAGTCCATAAGTATCAATTTAGTGATAACATTTTGGTGCGTCTGTCGGGAAAATTTCCTGTACATGAGATATAGGAAAAGTAGTTTATATAAAATTTACAGCAGACTAGATGAAAAACTATTTAGAATTCCTTATATTAAATAAGGACACTAGTAATGCTCCAACTTATAATAAGGAATATAGTTATTATATTTATATAAATATATTAATATTAATATAAATTTCTGCAATAGCCTTTTCGTCTTATTTAAAGTCATTTGAGTGCAAGTTAGAAGATAAGATTCAATTTTTGGATGAATTTGCTAAGAAAATTGAGAAAGACATTGAAGTTTTAGAAGATCAAATTAAGTCCTATAGTCTTCATTGTCAAGATCAGTCTTCATGCCAAAATAGAAAGAGAAGATACAAATAATAATTAAGGAAGAATAACTATTAATATTTATATAAATATAAGTTCTTTGGGGTTTCGAATCCGACCATAGGTCCAATAGGTTAGTTTTCTCTCTCAAGCTAAAGTCACGATACTTTGATACATGCTCTAAAGTCAAGTCTGAATCTTTTGCATCAAACTTAGGGCCAATACTTAAAAGATATGCATCCTTGGGAAAAATATTTGGAAATCCATAAATTTTTGACAAGTCCACACATGCATACCTTGAAGAAATTGTAGCTGCATCTAAGTCCCTCATTTCCTAGTAGTGTTACCATGAAGCTATGAATTTCAGAATTCTTCAAGAATGGAGTCGCCAAGGTAGAATGCAACCTCAAATGTTTTTAAGCTCCTGCTACCTTCAAGAGTTCAATATTTATTCTTGAGCACAAATTTTCTGGAAAATGTAGCTTCAGTCTCCTGACAGACGCACCAAAATGTTATCACCAAATTGAGGTTGATGGGCTGCTTCAACAATCAATTTAGAGTAATTGTTTCAAACCACTTTTAGTTGGAAGCCTTTCCAACTTGAGAGGGATCTCTCAAGGTAATTTATAATGTTCAATAGATAATGCTTCAAAAAAAAGTGATAATATAAGAATTATATTTGGGAATTTCATTATTGAATGGTTAAAGTGTATCAATGGAGACTTTGGTTAGTGAGAATACTCATCATAGAAGATGATTGGGCTGTCAACTCATCAAGTTGGACACATCATCAAGCATAACATCACATCACTTTTTCCACCTCACCATTGGATAGATCACCATCTCAATTTAGGTTTACAAGGTCTTAAATCTAGTGTATCAGTTGGCTAACACCTCAACATGTTAGTTTGGTTCGATGGAGATGGTACAAGAAGAATTGAAGAAAAGGGTCTTAAAATGATTATGCAAAATGATGATGTTGAAATATGGTAAAGCAACACATTTTTGAACTATATTATGTCTAATACTATCATACCAGACATATACAAGATTTACTAGTGTTTTTGAGGTGACAAAAGGAAGAATTACAAATTTTTTGTCAAACTAGGCAAGTTCGTAGCGAACTCGAGGCTTGAAGCTGAATTTTCGCTATGAACTTGTTGTAGGTTTCCTTAAGCTAAAAATAATTCAAAAAGTACATGGAAGAGGGTGCTAGAGGCATTTATTTATCTTATTAGACCCAATGAATACCATCTAATAGTCAGAAATGTCGAAGGTTATGCAAAAGGTGGTGAAATGAAAATGCTACGAACTCTCCTGAAATTTCTTGTACATGACTCTTTTAGCAGTCAACTTCAACTTCAATTTTTGACCAAATGAAAAATTATTTTGGAAATATGAAGGATTTTTTTCTTCATAAAATTCCCATGTACAAAAACCTCTCTCATTTTCTTCAAATCCATCAGGGTTTGGAAATTATGCACTCATCTTTGAGGCATATTTTTTCAGAATTTTCACTAACCATATTTGTGTAAAATTTGTAAAATTCGACTTGGAAGAGGTCCAGCTCAACATCCACATGGCATGATGTCTTATAAACAGTCCAGTACACTCAGAAAATTAGTTGGTTTCCGTTGATAAGGGTTATTAAATAGTTTTTTTGAGTTATTTAATGAAAGAAGAATCCTTTTTGTATTCAAACTATGCAAAATAGAAATATCCATAGGAAGTCTCCAAGTGATGTAATCCTATTTGAAATAGGTCTCTGAGGTGGGAATTCTGCTAGCAAGGTGGAAAATCATTTTTTTGAGTCTTCACTCTATAAATGAGAGAGTTTTAGATTTAGAATAAGTTTATTGATGTAACGCTACAAGATACTTTTGTAATTTTTTTTGTCAGTAATATACAGTTGCAGCAAGCTTCTTTCACCTGAGATTCATCATGTATTCTTGTATGTATTTATCCTACAGGCTCTTTTAATATTCTTTTAGTTTACTCTGTGTTTAATTACTTTGAATTCATGGTTAAACATGCTTCAACTTCCTTTATGCATATAGTCTACTGCTTATGTTATGTTTTGATGAGAATACACATGCCACAACTTCCACATGAGATGTACCTTAATTATAGGTACATCTCCTTATGAACTAGTATATGGAGCTTAAGCAGTTTTCCCAACTTCTTTGGGGGTTCGGGTAATGAAATTGCTACAAGGACTTGAAGAAGAACATAATTCCATCCAAAGGAGGATAAACTAGCTCATTTCTCTGCAGGAGAAAAGAGAAGAAGTGTATAATAATCATAAAAAATCACAAAAAAAAGTAAAGAATACCTTTGACAGAAAGAATAAAGAAGAAAACTTCAAGATTCAAGATGTAGTTCTGAAATGGGAAGCCAAAACTGAAGAAAAGGGGAAACATGGAAAGTTTGAGAACATGTGGAAGGGCCTTTTGTGATAGTTGCATATCATGGAAACAACACATTTTTACTTCAAGAGTTGGATGGGAAGATGTGTGGAGGAGGACCTCTCAATGATAGGTTTTGAAAACACTACTCTTTCTAATTTATTTTGTTGAATCACATTCCATTGTACATATTTCATTCTCTGTTATGATGTTTTGCAAATAAAAATGAGTTCATCATCAAGCTTGAGCCCGAGGAGAAGGCCATAAGAGCTTGGTGAAGATTTCATCAATTTCAAAAATTTTCAGTGTTTAAAGGAAAGGCACTGGATGCTACAGGTTATTCGCTGTACCACAGGGGTACACCATCCCCAGTGGAGCCACTATTTTCATCAATTACATTTAGTTGAGTTAGGAAAGTCATTTTGTATAGGTTTTATTATGTTGATGAATTAATTCATGAAAATTGATGAAATTTCATTATTTGATTATAGTTATAAGTTTTTAGAGTCCCCACATGTCATCTCATTAAGGTCATGTCAATAAAATCTGCAAAAAATTCCGCATGCATTGGTTTAAATTAAGGTTTAAGACACTTGTAAGAAGAATAAGAAATGCCTCACTGCCAAGAAAATTGACTTTTCTAGTGAGTATGCAGGTTTTTTATTTAAACCAAGAAAACCTCTCACTAGATTGCATCTTTCCAAAGGTATCAAGGCCGATAAAAAGTCTGAAAAGATAGAAAAGGGAAAATAGCCTATGGTAGAAGAAATCATTGATCTATCCCCAATAAAAGAAGAAATTATCAAGAAGAGGAAAGGCAAGGAGAAGGTCACTAAATTTTTTGAAGTGGAGCTTTTAAGGGAGCAGTTGAGGGAAGCTAGGGAAGAGGTCATTGAAACAAAGCTAAGTTTGAAGATGCTAAGAAATAAAGGAAGATGGTAGAAGAGTTCAAGGAGAAGGTGAATGAGAAGATTACCTATTATGATGAAGCCCTAATAAATGCTAAGAAGCCGCTAGAGAGAACCCTCCCTTTACACAGAGTGATGAAGCACACAAGGAAAAGGAACATCTAGCTACAGGTAGAGAGGAAGAAGCTCAAAGGTCAAGTGAAGGAGCTAGAGGTGCAGATGAAAATGGTACAAACAGAACTGAAGAAAAAGGGATTAAAGATGAGAGTGATAAATGAACTTTTTGAAGCTAAAACCACTGTTGCTAAGGGTGAAGCCACTGCTGCTTGAAGGGGGGTACATTTTTTTTTGCCTCATTATAGCTCATCACCTACATAACCATGAGCAATTTTTAAGAAAAAAAATAATAGTTTTCAAGCCTGCTGTCTATTAGGAAAGTTCGTAGCGTGTTTCAGGCTTAAAGTCGAGAAAACACTACGAACTCGCTGAAGATGTTTTTTGGGAATATATGACAGATTTTGTCACAAATAAGGAAGGTGAAGGCATGTATTTAAGTGTTTATACCCACCAGACATCCTCCAATCAGAAAATAGGGCAAACAATTTGCAGAGATGGCCAAAGTAAAAAAAGCTACGAAATCTTGCTACAGACTTGCCTAGAAGTCCTCTATTTTTGCAGCAAAGAGGAATTTTGTAAATTTTCAAGCCTTAATTGTATATTTGGAACATGACAGTCACATGGAAAGTTCATAAATCATTAGTTGAATTTTTGGATGAAGACACACTCCTCGACAAAGCTGTTCAAGCTGCCAGCACATCATGGAAACCACATCGGCAAGTATGACATCACCTCCTCAAATATCGAAAGATAGACCTCCTATATTGGTGGGGGTATTTATTGTTCAGTCATCGTCATTGCCACCTCAGGCACATGATCTTTTCGATGTATATCAACAAGCATGGGGCTTTTAAAGTTTTTAAAATGTAATAAGGTGTATTAGAGTCCTATTAGGTTTCAAATTCCTAAAAATAGCAGATCTAATTTTTCTCCTTGTAATCTGCTTTTTGGTTAGTCAAGGTATCATTAGAGGTATTCAAAGGTCTGACCTTGCTGGCAGACTCATTGTAAAGGTACCTAAATTTATAAATAGGCACAATATAGATGGAAAAAAGGTTTATGGATGTTATATTGCAGACTACTATTGTAAATATTTTTATCATTAATATACAATAACAACATACTTCTTTTATTACCTACGATTCATTGGTATTCTTATGAGTTTTTTTCTTTTATGTTCTGTTATTATATCTTCAGTATCCTAGTTGTTTGATTACCTAGAATTCATAGTCAACATGAGGCTAAATTCCTTCAAGCATCTAGTCTGTTGTAAATGTTATGTTTCATCAGAATACACAATGACCTCTTCCCTAGTGAGAGGTTTTCTTGGTTTAAAGACAAAACCTGCATCTTCACTGGAAAAGTCAAATTTCTTGGTAGTGAGGCCTTTCTTCTTCTTCTTACCTCCATAGCTTTAACCACCAGGGGTTTCTTCTATATCTATAGCTTCTAAAATATGATTAAGATGACGTTTTCCCACTGTCTGACTCCTAGTGATTCTTCCATGACTCTTTTGCTATATTATCATAGTATTATTACAAAAACCTACTCTACAAAAACCTCTCTTAGTTTCAGTAATAGTAATATTCATTGTTAAAAAGATTTAAAATACTATACTATTATCCCATGCTCTATTATGATAATAGTAATATTAATAGTTCTCGCAATATTTAACCTATTTTAATAGTTGTAAAGTTTTATTGAATTTTCATGAGTTTGACTGTTGAAGATGTTTTGGCTTATCTTTTTGGAAACACGGTTGAGGTAGATAATATACAGTTGTAGCAAACTTTTTGAACTTTATAACCACTTAAAAATTATGATAGTGATAACATTATATTATATAAATAATATATTACTACTAATATATTATGTTATTAAAGGGATTTGTTGAGTTATTTAATGAAAGAAGAGTCCTTTTTGTATTCAAACTCTGCCAAACAGAAAATATTCCTAAGAAGTCTCCAAGTGATGTAATCCTATTTGAAATTGGTATCTGAGGTAGGAATTCAAAGCTAGCAAGGTGGAAAACCATTTGTATGAGTCCTCACTCTATAAATAGGCAGATGAGAGGATTAGAGGAGGTTGATTGATGTATTGCTACAATTTACTTTTGGAATTTTTTTATGTCAGTAAATACTGTTGCAACAAACTTCTTTCTCACCTGAGATTCATAATGAGCTCTCATATGTGTTTTTATTATCTATGTATTTGATGTTTATTTAGTTTTCTTTATGTGTAATCACTTGGAATTCATGGTTAAACATGCTACAATTTCCTGTATGCATATATTTTACTGTCAATTTATGTTTTGATGAGAGTACACATGCCTCAGCTTCCATGAAAGTTGTTTTCCATGTAACTGAGTTTAACTCTGAATCCATGCCCAATGGTAGCAATTTATTTGCATCCTTCACCTGCATAAAAAATATCCAAAGCATATTTAAGAGTTAGCCATCTTTGTTCCAAGCATTGTATTTTGAATATCATAGAAATTCTTGAGAGATCCCTCTCAGGTTGGAAAGGCTAAGTTCCAACCAAAAGTGGTTTGAAACAGTTACTCTGAATTGACTGTTGAAGCAACCCATCAGCTTCAGTTTAGTGATAACATTTTGGTGCGTCTAATTGTAGGTTTTAACCTTGAACATAAATTATCTACACACGAATATTATAACAGAAAATAAACAATAGCGAGAGCATAAAACATAAAACAGATAAACACAGAGATTTTCCCCTGGATCCCAAATCGGGATGACCAGCTTGGTTTTTCATTATATTCCTTTTAGTGTTACAACACATATATATACATGCCGAAGCATACATAAACCCCAATCCATTAACCCTGGATTAGAACATAACCGTAGTTCCCTTGACCGGATCTACAAAATACCAGGGGCCGAAAACCATCATACCCCAAAACCATGTGCAAAATCATGCACAAAACATGGGTGGGTCTTCCTATGAGTGGGTCCGCACACCAAACAAATTTTCACCGGGGTGCTACCCCGGACCCCAATAGTGGGGGCTGCCTCCCCCCTACTGCACCTGGCACAACCTATAGCACGTGGGTCTAGTTGTGGAAAGAATATAACACATACCCAAGATTCTCCCACTTGTTGTTTTCTTTCCACAGGGGGCCACAGGAGAGCTTATTCATTGGGCCAATTCTTCAACACCCATTGTTTCTCTACACCAAGAGAACTTCTGAGTGCTCACAGAATTCGTCAATGCATTTGCAACATTCTTCAAAGTGTCCACCTTTACCAGCAACACCCTTTTAGCCTCAACCATATCTCTAACAAAGTGATATTGAACATCAATGTGCTTTGTCTTTGAATGATAAGCAGGGTTCTTAGCCAAGAAAATCTCACTTTGGCTATCACAGTCTATCCTTATAGCTTGTTGTACCAACCCCATACTTGAACACAATCTCTGCAACCAAACTGCTTCCTTGCTTGCATGAGTGGCTGCTATGTATTCTGCCTCTGTAGTTGAAAGAGCCACTACAGACTGTCTTTTACTCATCCAACTGACCGCGCCTCCAAATAGGCTAAACACATACCCACTTGTAGATCTTCTTTGGTCCAGATCTCCAGCCCAGTCTGCATCAACAAAACCACGAATGTCCAATATTCTTTCCAATCCTGGTCTTCCCTAGTAGCACAAGCCATAATCACTAGTGCCACGTAAATATTTGAAAACCCGCTTCACTGCTGTCCAATGCTCCTTCCCTGGGTTTGACATAAACCTGCTCAATACTCCCACTGCATGTGCAATGTCTGGTCTAGTACAGACCATTGCATACATCAGGCTACCCACTTCACTTGCATATGGAACACGGGACATATACTCCTCTTCTTCTTGTGTCTTGGGACACTGTTCAGCAGATAGCTTTACACCTACAGGAATAGGAACATTCACCGATTTACTATCCTGCATATTGAACCTCTGCAATATAGTCTCGACATACTTCCTCTGGTTTAACTAGAGCTTCCTCTTTTCTCGATCTCTCTTAATTTCCATGCCCAAAATATAGTTTGCAGCACCAAGATCCTTCATGTCGAATTTGGAGAACAGTTGGGTCTTCAAATCTTGGATAATTTCTTTGTCATTTCCAATCATCAACATATCATCCACATACAAGACCAAATAAATAACACGGTCACCAATTAATTTAAAATAAACACAGTGATCCTCCTTGCTTCTGGTGAAGCCAAGTCCCCGTATATAGGTATCAAATTTCTGATACCACATCCTTGGTGACTGTTTTAACCCATACAGAGACTTATTCAACCTACACACAAGTTCTTTCTTACCCTTCACCATAAAGCCTTCAGGTTGCTTCATGTAGATATCCTCTTCTAGATCCCCGTGAAGAAATGCTGTCTTCACATCCATCTGTTCTATCTCAAAATCAAATGCAGCAGCAACAAATAAAAGTAATCTAATAAAAGTAACTTTGGCAACAGGAGAAAAAATATCACCAAAATCAATTCCCGGCACCTGGGAATAACCTTTTGCTACCAACCGAGCTTTGTATTTCTCCACCTTGCCTTCTACATTCATCTTCTTCTTAAACACCCATTTGCTCCCGATGGGCTTCCTTCTAGCTAGCAACTCCACCAAATCCCATGCCTCATTTTTATGCAAGGATGCCATTTCATCAACCATGGCCTCCTTCAAGAGTTTTCCATCCTCTGAATCTACTGCCTCCATGACAGTTCTGGGATCATCATCAGTTATAGTTAAGGCAAAATATGAACAGAAAGCATATGGACTATACCTTTATGGTTGCCTTCTTTCTCGAACTGATCTTCTCACAGCTGGAGTTTGTGGCTCTTCCTCTTCTAAGTCTTCTTCTGTTGTAGAGTCTGATTCATCCTCCTTTAGCTCAAACTCTATCTTCTCAGGTTCCTTTGGTAGGACTTCATGTGTAACAACATATTTCACCTCTCTAAACACCACATCTCAGCTGTACACAACCTTCCTTGTTTCTCGGTTCCAAAGCTTGTAACCCTTTAAACCATCCTTATACCCAATAAGCTTGTAACCTTCAGATTTATTATCCAACTTGGTCCTTTTCTCCTTTGGAACATGTACATATGCATCAAATCAAAATACCCTTAGATGTGAAAGAGAGGGTTTCCTACCAATTCATACCTCATGTGGAGTCTTCTTCTCCAATGCTGATGAAGGTGATCTGTTAACTAAGTAACATGCAGTCTCCACTGCCTCTACCCAGAATTCTTGTCCTAACTCGGTACCACTGAGCATGCTTCTTGCCTTTTCCATCAGTGTTCTGTTAATTATTTCTGTAACTCCATTTTTATGAGGTGTGTATGGAGTATTCTTTTGTCGTGCTATGCCACACTTCTTACAGAACTCTTCAAATTCCTTCTTGCAGAACTCCCCACCATTATCTGTCCTCAACGCCTTTATCTTCTTCTCTGTCTGGTTTTCCACTAGAGCCTTAAATTCTTTAAATTTGTCAAAGACTTCAGATTTCTTCCTCAAGAAATATATCTATGTATTCCTTGAGAAGTCATCTATGAATGAAACATAGTACACAGAATTTCCCAGTGATGGAACTGACACAGGTCCAAACACATCACTGTGCACAAGTTCTAATATCTTGTTCGTCCTCTTAGCACCAGAAGGAAAACTCACCTGATTCTGCTTCCCATATACACAATGTTCACAGAAATCGAAATCCAGAGAGCAATTAGACATACCTTCTACCATGCCATTTCTATGCAGTATCCGAAGGCCCTTCTCTCCAATATGTCCAAGCCTTTGATGCCATAGCATGGTCTTTTCTCCAGAGACAGCTAGGCTTTCCACTCCACTTTCAGGAACCACATAACTGTTACACCCATCAATAACAATGCTACCTTGTAGCTTGTACAAAGTTCCAGTCCGAACTCCCCGCATTAATACCAGTTCTCCCCGAACCATCTTGCAGGCATCTTTCTCGAACACTGTTTTTACGCCTGCATCATCCATCTTGCTTACAGAAATCAGATTTCTGGCCAATGCAGGAATATGAAGAACACTAGGAAGTGTTCTAATCCTTCCACCTTGCAGCTTCAGCTTCACCTGTCCACGTCCAATGATTCTGTCCTTCCTATCATCCCCTAGGAAGACATCACCACCATCATATTTCTCATACTCGCAGAACCACTCCCTATGGGGAGTGAAGTGAAAGGATGCACCTGAGTCAATCAAACATGACTCATGCTCTACATGTGTATTTGAAGAAGAAGCCAAATACACATCCCCACCTTCATTCGTGGTGGTTTTTGCCTCTGCAAAAGGAGCATCATCAGATCCCTTTCCTTTCTCAAGAGATTTAGATCTGCAGTCCTTTTTGTAGTGCCCTTCCTTTCCACATTTCCAACATACCTTTACAAACTTTCCAGGAGATTTAGATCTCCCTCTAGATTTGGATCTCCCACTCGAAACCTTATTCTTGTTTCTGTTTTGGGGCCTTCCTCGTACAGATAAGGCATCTCCATTCTGGCCCTCCATATTTCTCTGTCTCATTTCCTTCGACAGCAAGGCTCAGACAATGTCATCAAAATTCAAGGTAGTTGTATTGCTACCTATTGAAATAACCAGACTATCCCATGAGTCTGGTAGAGAACACAACAAACTGATGCACTTATCTTTATCTGAGATTTTAATATCAACAGATGACAGCTAAATTACCACAGTATTGAAGGCGTTCAGATGCTCTATCACTGAGTCTCCATCCTTCATCCTAAGGTTATACAACTTTTTCCGCAGGAACAACTTATTCACCAAAGACTTAGATTGGTACAAAGTCCCAAGTTTTTCCCACAAATTCTTCGTCGTAGCTTCCCCAGATACATTCAACAATACTGAATCTGAGACACACAGCCGTATTGTGCTCTTAGCCTTCCGATCCGTTTCTTCCGCCTTCATCTCGATATTGCCATTGGTTTAGTACCAGATCTACCGCGATCCACCCATCTTTATCCACTCGCGTATCCTCCATCTTCGAGCTTTCCCCCACAACTCAAAACTCGACCATTAAATTTCTATCTTCATCTTCTTCCGCTGCTCACCATCTTCTTTCACCGCAAGAATCGATCCCGCAGATCTCCCACTGAACAGGGTCTACCTCAGGCCCGAGAAAAAAACCCTCAGTAGCAAAGGCATCCCCTTGAAGCCGAAACATCTTTGATACCAAATGTAGGTTTTAACCCTGAACAGAAATTATCTACACACGAATCTTATAACAGAAAATAAACAATAGAGAGAGAATAAAACATAAAGCAGATAAACACAAAGATTTTCCCCTGGATCCCAAATCGGGATGACTAACTTGATTTTTCATTATATTCCTTTTAGTGTTACAACACACATATATACATGCCGAAGCATACATAAACCCAAATCCATTAACCCTGGATTAGAACATAACCGTAGTTCCCTTGACCGGATCTACAAAATACCAGGGGCCGAAAACCATGGTACCCCAAAACCATGTGAAAAATCATGCACAAAACATGGGTGGGTTCGCCTATGAGTGGGTCCACACACCAAACAAATTTTCACTGGGGCGCTGCCCCGGACCCCAACAGTGGGGGTTGCCTCCCCCCTTGTGACCCCCCTGCTGTGCCCGGTGCAACGTACAACGCGTGGGGCTAGTCGTGGAAAGAATATAACACATACCCAACAGTAATACCAAAATATAGATATCCCTAGTAGATAAAAGTATTAGCTTAATATATTACAAGTATTTTTCTTGCTACAAGCTACTTTTATCTACTAGATATCTATTTGTTTGGTAAGATATTTAATAGGCTTACCAAAGGGTCTTGATAAGAATATGAGCCTATTCAAAAATATCTCATGCATGATCAAATCTGGTCATTATAGTGAATTTTGACAAGAATACCAAAGTTCGTAGCGAACTCAGTGTAAAACAGTCAGAATTCGCTATGAACTTGCCTACAAACTCTGTTTTTGCAGCGAGAGAGAATTTTAAAGTTTTTCAAACATTAAATTTATTTTTGAAGCACATCAATCATCTGAAATGGTTTAAGTGTATCAATGGAGACTTTGGTTAGTGAGAACACTCATCATAGAAGATGATTGGGCTGCCAACTCATCATGTTGGAAACATCATCAAACATAACAACACATCGATTTTTCCACCTCACCATTGGATAAAAAACCATCTCAATTCAGGTTTACAAGGTCTTAAATCCAGTGTATCAGTTGGCTAACACCTCAGCATGTTAGTTTGGTTTGATGGAGATGGTATGAGAAGAATTGAAGAAAATGGTCTTAAAATGATTATGCAAGATGATGATGTTGAAATATGGTAAAGCAACACATTTTTGGACCATATTATGTCTAATACTATCATACTAGGAATGTACAAGATTTACTAGTGTTTTTGAGGTGAAAAAAGGAAGAATTACAAAAAATATTCCAAACTAGGTGAGTTCGTAGTGTGCTCCAGGCTTGAGGCTGAGTTTTCGCTACAAACTCGCTGTAGGTTTACTTATGCTAAAAATCATTTAAAAAATACATGGAAGAGGGTGATAGAGGCATGTATTTAACTTATTATACCCGAGGAATACCCTCCAACAGTTAGAAATGTCAATGGTTATGCAAACGGTCGTGAAATGAAAACGCTACGAACTCTTCTGAAATTTCTTGTACATGATTGTTTTAGAAGTAAATTTATTACCAAATGAAAAATAATTTTGAAAATATGAAGAAGGTTTTTCTTCAACATAGTGCCATATACAAAAACCTCTCTCCGTTTCTCCAAATCCAACAGGGTTTGGAAATTATGCAGTCATATTTGAGGCATATTTTTCAGAATTTTCACTAACCAGATTTGTGTAAAATTTGTAAAATTCGACTTGGAAGAGGTCCAGATTAGCATCCACATGGCATTATGACACATCACCAGTCCAGTACGCTCAAAAAATTAGTTTGTTTCAGTTGATAAGGGTTATTAAATAGATTTGTTGAGTTATTTAATGAAATAAGAGTCCTTTTTGTATTCAAACTCTACAAAATAGAAATATCCCTAGGAAGTCTCCAAGTGATGTAATTGTATTTGAAATAGGTATCTGAGGTGGGAATTCGAAGCTAGAAAGGTGGAAAGTCATTTGTATGAGTAATCACTCTATAAATGAGAGAGTTTTAGAGTTAGAAAGGGTTGATTGATGTGATTCTACAAGCTACTTTTGTAATATTTTACAGCCAGTATTAGATGGTTGCATAAGGCTTCTATCAGATCTCAGATTCATTATGAGTTCTCATATGTATTTGTTTTAGCTATCTATTTGATTTTTATTAAGTTAAATTTATGTGTAATCACTTGGAATTCATGTTTAATCATGCTCCAACTTCCTGTATGCATATGGTTTATTGTTTGAGTTGTGGTTTTGAATGAGAATACACACATGCCTCAACTTCCATGATTAGATGTTTTTCATGTAATTGAGTTTCCTCTGACTCCGTGCACAATGGTAGCTACTTATTCACATCCTTCACATTCATAAAAAAAACATTAAAATAACATTCAGAGCTAGTCATCTTTGTTTCCAAACATTGTCTATTGAATATTATCTTACAATTTCTTGAGAGAGCCCTCTCAGGTTGGAAAGGCTAAGTTCCAGCTAAAAGTGGTCTGAAATAGTTACTCTAGGTTGACTATTGAAGCAACCCATCAACTTAAATTTAGTGATAACATGCTGAACCAAATTCCCATGAAAAATACATTTCTAGTTGGTTGATGTATTTGTCTCATGTTCATGGATTTTATTGAAAATAAAATGAATTGAGGCACTACTGCCTTTGATTTTACTTTTTGTACATCCTCCTTCAAATCCATGAACACATAAGGAAGCATTTTACTAACTAAAATGCACTTAGGAAGAGAGAGAGAGAGAAAGCTCCAAAATTGAGTCAAGGGTCCCCTATTTTTGTCTTCTCAGAGGATGACCGCAAGAATGATAGCCCCCTCTTACACACATAAAAATTGCAAGTGAACCCTAAATTGAACGTCCAATGAAGAGTGGTTATCTCATTTCTAAGAGTCCAATGGTTATCTCTCTCTCTCTCTCTCTATATATATATACATCCAAAGAACATTTTTAACCATAAGTAATGGTGTTTCCACTTCACAAAGTGGAAAATCATGGAATTTGGTCGCTACATAAAACTATGTAAATTCAGATTTGGCAATAGAAGAATGGATTGAGAGGGTTTCCCCTCTGTTTTAAATAAAATTGCAGAAATTTGTCTATCTGTGTATTCTTGGAAAGTTCCCAGAGGGTTTCATCCCTTCGAAAATCTATTTGATTTATGTCTTCTATGTAGAAATTGAAAGCGATTTGTTTCTGTGTGAAGGGGGCTTTGAATGTAAATAAGTTTCTGTGTAATAAGGGTTTGGAGGAAAATTGAAGTTTTGGTTTTCTTTGGTTGAATCGAGTGATATTGGTCTATGTTATTGAGTTGCACAGCGAAAAGGAGGGTTCCGAGAGAAGTTTACTGTTTAAACCGTAAAACAACGGGAAATCCGTGTTTAAAACCAAAGTTGAAGGACAAGCGATTTTAGAGAAACCATGCACTGTTGTCACGCCGTTTTTGGCATATGAGCAGTTTTTCCCATATAGAACGGGATCGAATCATATTTTTACATGTCACGGGCACGAAACCACCCATTTCATGTTGCTTTTGGGAGATAAAGCTCAGAGGTCGAATGAACGTGATATCTGTCTGATCGTGATCGACGGAGATCCGACGGTTTTCGCGTCGGGAATGCGCGAAGGTTTAATGATAAGGTATGGACTCGATGATTAATGCAATAGAGTTTTGTTAAACATTTGAAATCCGGATATATGAGGTCGAGAGGGTTTTAAACATTGTTTAAAACACATATTATTACATTGCTGAGGGTGTTAATATTGGTTCCGAAGGTTTTGAATATTGCTCCAAAGGTCTTTAAAGAGTGTTTAAAGTGTGCTATTACATTTCCGAAAGTCTAATACACTTCCAAAAGGGTTTCATCATTTAAAAGTCAATTATTATGTTCCGAAGGGATTAAAAATTGGGTTAAGTGAGTTGTAATGTTTTCGAAGGGTTTTAAAACCTTGTTCCAAAGATTTAACACTTTTTTAAAGTGTAGCATTATGTTATGAATGTATAAAGGGAATTTTAGCTTCCGAATGTGAATTTTATTAAATAATCAATCAGAATTCATACAATTTTATGAATGAGAGTGGAAATAAGGAATTGGAACAAATTCCTCCAGAGTTAGAGAACATTGTAACCAAGTTTGAGCAGCTCTCCTTAATGCCTGCACACACACTGCCATCATTATCCATCCTAGTTGTAATGATGTTATAACTAAATGAGTTGTATGGAGAAGGGTTGATCAATTCTTCTCATAGATGGATAAATATCAAAGGATCATTCTCCTATCTCCTTTTAATCACACTATAATTGTAAATATAGAAGAGAAGGTCAACCCTATGTCTCTTATCTCCACTTAATCACATTATACATGTAAATGCAAAATAGTTCGCTGATCATTCAACAATTTAATTGTAATCATGTTATATCTAGAGATGATTGAATTTCACTATAAATATACAAGGAGCATGAAGAAGGGTTATTCATTTCTTCCCATAGATGGAGAAGGGTAGGTAGACCCTTCTCCTGTGGCATTCCATCTCTTTCTTTATAAAAAATATGAATAAACAATTAAAATAAATAATAATAAAATAAATGTGAATTACATTAAAGTGGATCTAAATAAACATGGAGAAGGATCAACCAATAAATAATTTATTTTTTGCATAATAATTGTAAGTATAAATCAAGCCAAAATAAACATGAAGATGAGTTAATTACCTTTGATGTAATGGCCTATAAAAAATAGGGTTTACTTTGGTTGACTATATATGATTTGTGGTTGAATGTAGCTCCATTATGTCAATGGTTGACATCATGAACCTATTAATACCCCAAACATATAATCCAATAATGATGGTTGAAATTATTGACCATTGTTGGTTATAGTATTCCATAATTGGTGTGCCCACTTATAACCAACATAATAACCACTAACATATGTATAGTTGGTTATAGTTTAATAAGGTTCAATGATTGAATATGCCTATTATTGTTAATGGTTGATGCTACTAACCCACAAACCCATGAAACTCTAACCTAATAAAGAGTGTTGACTATGGTTGATCTTGGTTAACCATGGTTTACTAACCCACAAACCCATGAAACCCTAACCTAATAAAGAGTGTTGACTATGGTTGACCTTGGTTAACCATGGTTCATATAGTTGTTCGTGGCTAACACTACTCCAATAACCAACCACTAACCTTTGACATAATGAAAATTATAAAATATGGTTGATTGTGGTTGACCATGGTGCCCATGGTGAAGGTAGACTACTATGTCAATGATTGACAATACTAAGCCCCTAATCCAATAATGATGATTGACTATGGTTAACCATGGTTGCATATGGTTTTCGATGGTTGACAATACTCCACTAACTACTAATCCCTAACATAATGACCATTGATAAATATGGTTAATAATGGTTAATCGTGGTTTCATATGGTTAACCACGGTTGAACCATAGGGGGTTAATCTAGAATGAATCAACATAACTTACCATATCACTTTATTGATACTCTAGAATTGTGATGTTGAATTTAGGACTTAGAAGTGCTAATTTAGGTTAGATGTTAAAAAATACAATAACATGATAGAATTGTAAATCCTTTAAGTTAGGGTCAAAGAAGTGGAATTTGAGGGCCCTCTACATGTTTATAGGTTTCCGAATGTGGTTCATTTTTACCCAAAAATATCTATTCAAAATTTATTCCCTATACAAGGTAACAAACCAATTATTCTCTGTAGGTCCAAGTGGCAATGTCGACTCACTATAATTCGCACATGTGGAGTTAGTGATGTATGCAAATAAAATAAATACTTTTGGAAGGTACATGGAAATTCCAAGAGGATTTCCAACCTGGAAATCAACCCTAATTTGAGCTATCAAAAACCTAACAGAAGGAAATGAGATTCACTTTTTGTAGGTTCCATTTCCATTCCATATTATGAGTAGTGTGTACGGAGGAGTTTCCAACAAAGTAGATAAATAAACACATAATGTAGAGGATTATTGAAGATTAATGCCTCATATATTTTTAGTAAACTTTGTCAACTTTAGAATATGTAATTATAATATCCATAATATAAGAACACAAAAGGCACAATCCTTCATTTCTTGATGATTTCCCAATATTGTGTTTTGATGGTGTATCTTTATTGATTGTAGTTCTATTTTACGTTAGTATAGTAGTTAAGGAATTTAGTTGGTTGTGTGTTTTATTTCTTATTAAATCACTAAAAATAGAAAAATAATAGTCATAGAAGTGAGCACAACATCACTCTAGTTGCTATAGTTGCATATTTGTTTTGGTGATTCGATGGATGGAATATCCAAGGAAGTTCACAAATCAAGGGTTCACTTTACTAATCTACGACTTGTTCCTTTGTGGAATATTAAAATACACCTCTAAATTATTTTCTACTTCCGAAAATCCTTTTATTGAACCCCCTCCCAATACAAATTTCCAATTAAAACATTTCTACCTTCACAAGATATGTTAAGTATCTATTTTTTATGACAATTTTCATACCCCTTTGTATTTATAACTCTACTATGATGGAATGACACAACATCTAGAAGCTTGTGAAACATAAAATCCAATCCAAAAATAAGCAAACGCGAATAAGATAAATATTAATATAGAATGACATCCCAAAATATAAAAAAAACCATTGAAGAAAAATAATATGTAACCTGACATAGATAATATTTCCACCTAACTCACCTAGATTGTTAGGGCGTTAAAACCAAAATGACAAAAAGGCATCCAAGATTAAGTTTTATAAAAAATATTGTAAAAACATAATGATTAACCTCAATTCAAAATAAATAAATATTGATGTAGTATTGTATAAAAGTTTGATTATCTAGTTTTCTTCATTGTTGTTAGGAGCATCCTTGCATGTAGCCAAAAGGAAAATTAAATCTACAATTTAACTTGATTTTTAGAATTGAAAATATCCCTCATTTTAATTCAACCAAACAAATAACTTTGCTTGTTTCTTTTGAGCATTAATGGAGGATTTTTGGAAATATTTATTTAGAATTTTGGCCTTGCTTGATTTCATTATATACATATACATACACACACACACACAGATATATATATATATATATATATATATATATATATATATATATATATATATATATATTTACCACTTCCAATAATTGCAATACAAATATCTTTAAATGTTAACATTGACTGCTCATACATCTCTCATTCATTATTATTTTTGTTGGTTATGATGGCATTTATGTCAAATGATCATGTTAATATTAATTTATTGTTGAATGCAAAGGGTGAAAGTGATGTGAAGTGAAAAGGATATGATAACTAATGTGAAGGATGAACATTTTTTATTGGTTGTCATTCATAAAAAATGAGACAAGATATATTGATGCACAAGCTGGAAAACATACGCTTTCATTAAAAAAGAAATATGTATGGTACAAGTTTGGAAAATGTAACCAATACAAACCTGATTTGTCTCTTGTAATCATTACTGTTGGAGATATATTATTTAAGCTCTATTTTATATTACAAAATTCATTTTTTTAGATTTGAAAATGAAGAAACATGTAGTGAAATTTTTTAGAATACCAAGATACAATGTCTCATTTCATATTCCTACAAAGAATACAAACAACCAATAATCCATGCTAATAAAATATACATTGTTGAATGAAAAAAAAAGACTTTTTTTGGAGTTAAGAAGTTTGTATGAGAGGGTTCATGAGCAACAATAGAAGAGGAACATAACTGTAAAAGAGAAGCATAGAAGGTGTGCAACAAACTTGAAAGCATAAATTTATATCAGTTAACCAGAACACTTGAATTTGTATTGTGATTGGAAATTGTAGTATCCTTTCAAGTTGTAGCTTGATAAAGAACATGTTGTAGCATGTTGAGGTAGGAGCCTCCTGTGGGTGGTAGCATGCAGAAAAATTTGTGGGAGTTGGAGCTTCCTTGGGGTAGAAGCCTCTTTTAGGTTGGAGCCTACAAAATCTGTTGTAACTTGGAAGTAGGAGCTTACCTTCACATCACATTCAACCAAAAATGTGTGGTTTTCTCCCTTATGGGTTTTCACTTATATCTGGTGTCTTTATGTGTTGTTTCTTGAATATTATTTGAATGATCTTAAATTATTAATAAGTATATCTACAAATATTTCTTGTTGGTAACTACAAAAAGAAACCATTAATAATTGCGCATATATATAAGTCATGAGGTGCATGAGAAGAAAATTAAGTTGAAAAAAATTGAAGTTTAAAATTACTGATCAATTGGTATCAGAGTGGGTTCCTTCAGTATCAGTCTAACCACTGGAAGGAGGTATTAAGTTAGTAAAATGGTTAGTGAGGAAGGATGCCCAACAAATAAATCCCCCCTGTTTACTGGTACAAACTATGCCTTCTATAAAGTGTGAATGAAGATATATTTAATGTCTCTTGGAGTAGAAGTCTAGGCTGCTGTGATGGTAGGGAACGAAGAACCAAAGGAAACAACTAGTGACAAAGATGCCAAACTGGATTTCATAGCTAATATAAAAACTATGAATGCACTTATGACTGGATTATGTGAGTCTGAATTTATTAAAGAAATGCATTATCAAACAACTAAAGATATCTGGGTTAAATTGGAAAATATTCATGAAGGAGATAAAAAGGTAAAGAAGGCCAAATTACAAGTATATAGAAAACAATTTGAGACTTTAAAAATGGATGAAGATGAAGATATTGCTAAGTTATTTTTAAGAGTTGATGAGGTCGTAAATGTCATGATGGGTCTAGGAGAAACAATCAAAGAAAGTGTAATAGTTAAAAAAATATTGAGGTCATTACCTTCTAGGTTCAATCCCAAGGTTTCATCTATAGAAGAGACAACAAACTTTGAGAATTTGAACAAGGATCGACTACTTGGTTCCTTGACAACATATGAGATGAGAATTTCAAAAGGGATGCCAGTCACTAGAGATGCAACTTTCAAGGCAGACAAGTCTATAGATGAAAATGAATGTTCATGCTTAGGTTTCGATGAAGAAGAAGCAAAATATGTGAGAAGGTTGAAGAAGGGTACATGTGAGTACAAAGGAAAACTTACATTTAAGTGTTTTAATTGTGGAAGAGTGGGGAATTATGCCTCCAAATTTCCTTATAAGAAAGAAGAAAATAACTTAAAGGGAAAAAAAATAACAAGTCTAATATGGTGCAAAACGCGAAAAAGTTTAAAAGGAAAAGCTTCTATTCTCAAGAAGATAACAATGTATCTGAAAGTTCCAATGAATCCTCTAGTGAATATGGAGCTAGTTAATTCATGTTGATGGCCTTGGAAGAACTTGAAAAATATTGCGAGGAATATGAAGAATAAGGGGAAGGTGAGGTAGATATTGAGGGGGAGTTTGTCAGTGCTCTGGATGAAATAGACAAGCTTAAAAAAAATAATAGAAAGCATAAAGAGATCTTATTGAAACATGTAAAAGAAGAATCGAATTCAGAAGTAATTATCAAGTTGAAATTTGAACTTGAAGAAGCAAAGAAGGTGGAAGAAATTCTAATGAAACACATAAAGGAGAAAATCCAGGAGTGTGAAAGATTGGAAGAAGAGGTGGTAGGCCTAAAAAGGAGGCTAGAAAAGTCACAAACTGATTTAAACATGAATATTCAACATATAAAAGGAACTGAAAAACTGTATGTGATATTAAATGGTCATAGGTTTCCACTCATGAAGGTTGGGTTAGGCTAGGAAGGGGAATCCAATGAATCCACGGTAGAGGAAAAAAAGACAATTACTTTTATAAAAGTTGTCAAGCGAGACTATGATAGTTCACATTAATATGAGAACAAAAACTCGAGTAACACTCCAACATTAAATGAAAAAATACAAAGAAACACTGCTAGGAAAGTGTAGAAGATAAAAGGAATGGAAAATAAAACAACAAAATATCAGAGACCATACTTCGTCTAGAGATAAAATTGTCAAATGTCAAGATGGTTATATCCTAAAATGATATCTACTACCATGCACAAATTTTTTTTTTCTTCTATGGGGACAGCTATTGCTGTAAAAATTTTGGACATAAAGAAATAGATTGTGGAGATTATGTCAGAAGAAATGATTTGGGGAATTCTAAGAGAAGTGAGGCTAATAATAGATTCACAACCATTAAAACAAACATGAATCAAGACAAAAAATCATTTTCTCTTCTCCTTAATACCACTGAATGTTTCTAATGTCATAACTTTGGGTACAATTCATATGAATTTCTGCAAAGATAATAGATTATCATCTCAAAACAACTATAGAACAAATGAATGCATGCAGTGGAGAAAGAAGAAGGAAGAGAAGAAAGTTGATAGGTGTGACTTAATTGTATATGCTCAAGATCAAAACAGTAAATGGTAAGTGGACAATGGTTTCTCTAGACATATGACAAGAGATAAAATCACGTTTATATCCCTTGATGAAAATGAAATTGGAAATGTCACATTTGGCAATGATGAATTAGGAAGAATTAGAGGAAAGGGCACAAGTAGTATGAATAATGGAAGAGGAAAGCCTTAGGACATGCTATTTGTAGATGTTCTAAAACATGATTTGTGGAGTGTAAATTAGATGTGTGAAAAATGTGTGATGTTCTTTTCATAGCTCAAGACTGTGAAATTAGGTCAACAACTAATATGAAGATTCTTTCTAAAGGAGTTCAAATAGAGAATAATGCATTTATTCTGAAGGAAGAGAATGAAAAATGTTGCATAAAAAAATAAGATGAATCTTGGATATGATATAGGAGATTGGGGCACCTCAATTTTTATCACATCATTAAGCTTAGTAAGAAGAGAGCAGTCAAATATCTACCAACAATAAAGAATCCTCAAAAAACTACTTGCAAGTCATTTCAAATGGGAAAAAAAACATGGACATCATTCAAAGTCAAAGATAAACTGTCAAGTAGTAAGACTTTACAACTAGTTCATATGGATTTGTGTGGACCTTCTAGGACAGAAGCACCAAGAGGAGAAAAACATTTTATGCTGATAAATGATGACTATTCTCAATTGACATGGGTGTCATTGCTTAGAAATAAGTTAGAAGCATTTGAAAAGTTCAAAATATTCAAGGCACTAGCAGAAAATCAAATAGGGTGCAAGATAAAGTGCATAATGTCAGACATAGGAGGTGAAATTACCTCAGATGAGTTTTCAAAATTTTGTGATGAACTTGGCATAAAATGACAATATACTATTGAAGACACACCTCAATATAATGGAATTGCAGAGAGACAAAACATTTATGTTAAGCAAATGGATAGAGATATGATGCAAGAAATAAACATTCCTAAGGCCTATTGGAAAGAAGTGGTACATACACCAATACGTATTCTTAATAAGGCACATCTCAGACCAAACTGTGATAATACACCTTATGAACTGTGGAATGGTAAGACAACTTCAATAAAACATTTTAAAGTATTTTGGAGTAATGCTACACCAAAAATAATGATGAGAAGCTAGGAAAGTTTGATGCTTAATCAAATGAGGCGATATTTTTGGGATATTCATCAAAAAGTAAGGGATACATGTGCTATAATAAAAGAATGCATAAGATTGTGGAATGCATAGATATAAAGTTTGAAGAGCTACCTAATAAGTACAAGAGAAAAAGTTTTATCAATCCTCTAGATCATCATCATCATGACAGTAAATAAAATGAAGTACAAGATGAAGAATTAGAAAGTACAAAGATTCATTCAAAAGGTCCCTCAATACACACATAAACGAATCATCTTGAAATTTAAATTATTCGAGATAAAAGTGAAGGAGTGAAAACAAGGAGACAAATTGAAAAGAAATAAGACCAAGTTTATATTGCTTTGGTGTAACATATTGAACCAAAGAAATTTGATGAAGCAAGTAAATACAAAAACTGGATAGATGTTATGAACTAGGAGTTAGAACAAATTGAAAAGAACACAACTTGGGAACGAACACCAAGACCAGTCGGAAAGAATGTCATTGGAACAAAATGGATATTCAAAAACAAGATGAATGAACATGGTCAACTTGTTAGAAACAAAGCCAGACTAGTGTGCAAGGGTTACTCACAAGGAAAATTTTTCACCAGTATTGAGATTGGAGGCATTCAAGATGGTTTTTTCCTTTTCTTGTTACAATTATTTCAAATTATACCAAATGGATGTGAAGTTTGCTTTTCTAAACATAGAACTTGAGGAAGAGGTTTATATGGAACAACCCGAAGAATTTCTATTATTAGATAAGCCTAACTATGTTTTCATGTTAAAGAAGGTACTGTATGGTCTTAAAAAAACACCATGGGCATGGTACTATAGACTGGACAAGTACCTTCAAAAACAAGGATTCAAGAGAGGAGGAGATGATAATAATCTTTAAATAAAGGCCGATGGAGATGAATTACTAATTGTGGTTGTGTATGTGGATGATATTATGTTTGAAAACACTAAATATCATTTAGTAAAATGGTTTTCTGAAGTGATGATGTCTGAGTTCAAGATGTCAATGATTGGAGAACTTACCTTTTACCTAGGGTTGCAAATCTTACAAAATTTTGGAGACATATTCATTTATCAAGAGAAATACCTAAGAGATATGGTGAAAAAGTTCCAAATGGAAGAATGTAAATCTGTCTCAACCCCCATGGAAACTCGATGCAAGAGATGTGAAGATGATGAATTTCCTGATGTGGATCAAAATATTTACAGATCTATGATAGTAAGCTTGATATACCTAGAAAATTCTAGATCACATATAATATTGGCAGTCGGATTAGAGGCAAGATATCAATCAAAATCTAAGAAGAGTCATCCATTAGCAATAAAGAGGATATTCATATACTTGAAAGGGAATACAATTATGGACTATTGTACCCAAAAGGGATGAAATTTACATTGACAACATACACAGATGCGAGAGTCTCTTGTTGCATGGTTAAGCAAGAAACAATCATAATTTTATATATCTATAAAAAAATCCGAATACATAGCAACCTCTGCTTGTTGCACACATGTGTTGTGGATGAAACATTCTCTACAAGATATGAAGGTAAATTTCAGTGAACCTATATCTATTAAGTGTGACAATAAAAGTGCAATAAGCATTTAAAAAAATCATGTACTTCATTCAAAGACTAAACATATCCCTATAAAGTACCACTTCCTCAGAGAAAAAGTGATTGAGAAAACACTGAAGATGGAGTACATACCCAAAAAATAGTAGATGTATTTACAAAGCATCTTGCTAGAGAACCTTTTGAATATCTTAAAAACAAATTAAGGATAGTTCCTTTAGATTCTTCTCACTAATGTGACTTCAAAAGGAGAACCTAAAACATTATAGAGAATATGAAATTGAGTGAACTAGCTAAGGGGGAGACTACATGAGCAAGAATGATTAAAGAAGAGGAACAAGAGGCATATGATTATGTGTAGAATTTGAAGTAGTCAAGAAGCAACAAGAACAAAGGACCATCATCAAATTATTCAAGTCATCTTCTTCATAAACTATAAGCATCAATCACTTTATTCATTCATAGGCTCATTCTTTGATTCAAGTTTTTCTATATACAAAATTGTACATATATATGTATATTATGTATAGAAGCATGTAAATAAACATTCTCAAATTTACATAATCCAGTTAGATATTTGCATATCTAGTCAAACCATGTTGAAAGATGAGTATAGCTCATTGTATATTGGCATCATCAGAATTTTCTCAAAATTCTTCATCTTATGATGAATTTGAATATGTTTATGGAATGCATCAATGTACATTATAATAACTAATGTATTCATCTAACATTTGATCTATGAAAAAAAAAAAAACAGAGATCTATTCAAATATATATACATGCAAGAAAAAGCAAAGGTGCTGCCATCAAGCCTAGGAGCAGATCCTACATATGGCTTGTAGAAGCCTTCATCATGAAACATCATGAGATCGACCTCTCAACCATATTATTTGCAAGTATAGTATTGGTGTAAATGATCACAAAATATTGTTATTGAAGAAATCAATAAACATGGTTCTACAATCATAAGGCTAGCATGAAATTGACTCAACATTGCTACAAATTAGTGCATCATTAGGATCTCCCTTAATCCTTTAGCTTTGTATTTTGAGAGCAAATATTTGAATGCTAGAGTAAAATGTATACAAGTGGCTGATACTTGAAGATTGAAGAAGAAATTTCTTGAAAAACTTTGCAACATAGAGTTCATTAGTAAAAAAAGAAATAACATTACATGAAGAGATCATTCTCTATATCTCAGGAAAAGAACTATCTTTGAAAAAATATTTTTTTTTGTACATCATTGAAGAAAATTAAAATATGAATGAAGATAAACAAGTGAAGAAATTGAAGCAAAATTCTAAGAAATACCACTATTGCATAGGAATTTCACTAGCCACCAACGCATTCCATTAGAAGAAATATCACCTCCATTGAATAACTGCATCCATTGAAATGCTGCATATAAAATTAAAGCAAAGAATACAAAACCCTGAACATAAATAGTCAGATCCATCTTGTGTGAATCAATCACAAACAAAGACCAATAAACTCTGAATGGTCTTGATTGATATTGTCGACACAAACCTCTTTCACTAAGGAAAAAAAATGGGCCCAGAACAAGACATTCACTTACATCCGATCATATTAGGGAAATTAAAAATTTGGTCAAAGAGAAGTAAAGAACAAGAAGAATAGGTATATATATGTATTTCACAAAAGGATTCGGAAAGATGGAAAGCAAGGTATGAATGCTAGATATAAGGCGACAATGACAAACTGAACACAGGAAGAGGAAGAAGGTAACATAGCAGACAAAAAAGCAGATGACTCAGATAAAATATTATCAGTACATTTATTGGTTGATGTTATTTCCTATTCTCTGCCGTTACAATACTCAACGGTATATTTCTCATTAAAATACTACAGGCGTTTCTCTGAGCAAAAATACAAATCTTATTGACTTATAAAGGAATATGACAGTTGTATTCGTGACATAATATATTCGACAATGCATTTTTTTGTTTGAATAATGCACATTTCATTTATTCCTATCTATCATACTGAGCGTTACTGTGAAATTAGGGTTCTCGACATATGGACATTGTTGGAATAATTCAATAGACAAGTGGTCTCATCCAATTGGAATGTTGGCTTCAATTATTAGACTTATTTGGAGAGTAACTCTATTATTCATTGGAATCTTATTTATTTTTTAATTTATGATCATATGGAGCTTAGACGAGGAAATTGTTCAATGAATTTGGATGAGCGCTCTACATTCCAATGTTCACAATACATATATTGCAGCAACATTATTCAATTTTATGAGTTAAACAATTCATTGGCAACCTTATTCACAAGGCAAAGTTCCAATCTTTTTTCAGAGCATTGTGCACTAAGCAAACGATTAATGTTATTGCACTATTATCCCTTGAAAAATTATATTCCTTGAAAAAACTACATTTAATCTGACATCCATTTATTCCTTCTGGCCCACAGTGAATTTGAAATTGGAGCAATGTTTACAAACGAAAGAACCTTTAGGATTCTATGCCCTAATTTGGACAGTGTTCTTGAACAATTTCCTTAACTCCCGCCTCTTGTGAAGACAAATTGAAATTATTTGGTACAAGCGAAAGTGTGAGAATCAACGTTAATGACATGACCAATGTTGCCAAGCGCAATCTCTTATGATGCTATGTGATATGATATTACAATGGTAATAGGACCTTTCAACGTGTGTCTCCAGCGTTAATATGTATTACAGCGTGTCTCCAACTTTAATTTAGTATTACAATGGCCGTAGTCTAAGCAATAGAATAGCCTAGAATTAGGTAAAGATTTTGAAAAAAATTGAGAAAGATTTATCAAAAATTTGTTTACCGTTGTTAAACTTCGGTTTTTGATTCCATAGGCTGAGTAAACAACTTCATGAGCTGGAGCAGCCTTGAATTGGGTGCATTGAGTTGGTATTACAATAGAATTGAGCAACGTTGAATTAAATGTATTGAGTTAGTATTACAATGGCCTAAAGCAAGGTACATATGGTAATGTTGGCCAATCTTTGAGGCCCAACAATGGCAATACGATCCTCCAGTTATGAGCGTTGATACTCCAAGGGTTGATAGCAGATGCCCAACAATGGCAATACGATCCTCCAATTCCATGCAACTGCATATTCTGCGTTGGATAAATGGCATATGGAGCACCATTATAAGTGCTGATGAGCGTTAATATTATACGTTGGATAAATACCAACATTAATGAGCGTTAATGGAGCGTTGATATTCTGCGTTAGATAAATAACATATGGAGCAACATTAATGAGCGTTAATATTATGCGTTAGATAAATAACATATGGAGCAACATTAATGAGCGTTAATATTATGATCAAACTCAGGTACCGATCATTATTCCTATGTTATCAACCCCGAAATATTAATAGAACGCAAGAATATATCAAAGGAAGCGTAGACATATATACCAACATTATGGTATCAATCATTATTCCTATGTTATCAACGGAGAAATATTAATAGAATGCAAGAATATATCAAAGGGAGTGTAGACATATTCCTTTGGAGCAACGTATCTGGCCAACACTTTTTTTTTGCAACTAACATATGAATCAAATAATATATATAACAATATAATATATCTATATTCCTTTGGAGCAGAAAAATGCAAAGGGAGAAGCGTACACATGTAACAATAAATTTAATGTATGATGATCATTGTTCAACGCTTTTTGTTCAATGCTATATATATATTCATGTTTTATTTATTCATTGGAGTAGATTCTTTGTTTAAGGCCTTTTGTGTGTGAGAGAGAGTGTCTCGCATTGCATTTTATTGAAATTTGGTCACAATCCCAAGTATACAATAATGAATGTCTTTGCCACAAATCTTGGTATAGGGCGAAATTCAGGGTTCTATGCCCTAATTTATCAAAGGGAATATCATTGATATATGGTGTAAGAGTTTCTTAAGAACAATGATGCCACTGATAATGTCTATATGCAATAATGAGTAATAAGCAACATGCTGGTCACATGTTTGTTTTTTTTTTTTGGGTCACTTTTCCAACAAAAGGTTTGCAACAATGCATTTTTGTGTGTAACACAAATAAATTGGATATTTTTCATTTGAGGGACATGGCTAGAAAGGTTTTTCTTTTTTGTCATTCTCTACAACAAACAAAGGCTTAGGTGACTTGAACAACAAAATGCTTCATCACTATCAACTCTTGTCATTGAGGTGAGCAGAAGGAGTGGAACCAGTGGTATGGAGGTAGAAGGAATAACCATGTTTCCATCAATGCCAAAGGGGGAGAATGTTGTTAACGTTGGCATTGATGCCAAATGATCATGTTAAGATTAATTTATTGTTGAATGCAAAGTCTGAAAGTGATGTGAAGTGAAAAGGCTATGATAATTAATGTGAAGGTTGAAAATTGTTGATTGGTTGTCATTGATAAAAAATGAGACATGATATATTGAGACATATGCTTAATTCATTAAACAAGAAATATGTATGGTACAAGTTTAGAAAATGTAGCCAATACAAATCTAATTTGTCTCTTGTAATCATTACTATTGAGCTATATTATTTCATCTCTATTTTGTATTACAAAATTTAGTTTTTCATATTTGAAAATGAAGAAATAGGTAGTGAACAATTTTAGAAGACCACGAGACAATGCTTCATTTCATATTTTTGCAGAGAATATAAACAACCAATAAGCCATGTTTATAAAACATACATTGTTGAATGGAAAAAGGACTTTTTTTGGAGTTAAGCAGTTTGTATGAGAGGGTTCATGAGCAACATCACAAGAGGAACATAACTCAAGAAGAGAAGTAGAAAATGTGTGCAACAAATTTGATAGTAAAAATTTATATCATGGTAACGAGAACACTTGACTTTGTATTGTGATTCAGATATTGCAGTCTTGTTTCAAGTTGTAGCTTGATAAAGAACATGTTGTAGCCTGTTGGGGTAGGAGCTTCCTGTGGGTGGTGTCCTGCAGAAAAATTTGTGGGAGTTGGAGCTTCCTTTGGGTAGAAGCCTCTTGTAGGTTGGAGACTACAAAATCTGATATAATTGGGAAGTAGGAGCTTTCCTTCACATCACTTTCAACCAAAAACTCATGGTTTTCTCCCTTCTGGGTTTCCACTTATAGCTCGTGCCTTCATGTGTTGTTTCTTGAATATTATGTGAATGCTCTTAAATTATGAATAAGTATATATGTAAATATTTCTCTAATAATTGAAAAAAGAAACCATTAATAATTGAGCATATATATAAGTCATGAGGTGCATAAGAAGAAATTTAAGCTGAACAAAAATTAAAGTTTAAAGTTACTGATTCACACCCCCCCTTTAATAATTTCCAGACATAAATACCAATTTTGTTGTCCCACATATTATTGATTAAATCCAGTTCCAACAGGTAGTAATCATTTACAAACATATCACCTTAGTAGTTTATTATCATACGAATGGGAAAAATATGGAAATATAGATTGAATATTATTTGTTTAGGTAGTGTTGAATTATTCATTACGAGAATTTTGAGGTAAAAATGGGACACAAAACAAAAAAAAACATGTACTATCAATATCAAATACTAATAGGATTGAAGATGATGTTGTCATGCATAATGGTAACTATTTTTGAAGGGACGATCCAAAATTACCGCTAAAAGGTTCATTTTGAACCACTAATTCACACTCTATTATGAGGAAAAATCAAATTTTAAAGGCCGAAATCTAATAACCAAAATTGAAATAACAAAAGTAAAACTCAATAAAATTATAACACAGTTCACCCATATAGGCTATGTCTCTTGGTCCCCTTCAGTTGATGATATGATCCGTTGAAAATAATGCAAGTGCATCATTACATCAAATAGTGATATTCAAGCCATTTTCCAATAAAGGAACTTCTCCCTCAAAAAGGATTTTGGTGGCTCTCTCTCGACCCTTTTTGTTTTTGTCTCAATTATTTTTTACTTTTCCATGGTCATAGTTGACAAGATCCTTACTTGGGGAGATCGCGATGGATCTAAAAATGGAGAGGTTGATGTTGGAGCAACAACCATTGGTAGAGCTCTTGATAACGATGAATTTGATTAGGCCTTCTTGTCTAGTGCCGAAGAAGTCAAGGGATCACAAGGGATATTGTCCAATGCGATAAAGGTCGAGGGACTGCAAGGGATCTCTTCCAACACCACAAAGATCAAGGTACCATGCTTTATACGTGGAAACACTCTAACGAGGAAAGATGTTGCACAAGTATATTGACCAAAATTCACTATAAAGGATGTGAATATTAACGACTCCTCAATACATGGAAACAATTCCTTTGGAGTTTTCTAAACACAATGTCATTTTGGTGGATCAAATCACCCATATATTTTCTAAATTGTCTCATTCTTATCCAAAAAATCAATCTTCTAGAAACATAATGATTCATATATTAAGTCTGGAGACCAAAAAAGCCCATTCATTATTTCCATTTTTGATTGGACTAGTTTAGGATTCTCTTGGATCACTCCTCCCCATCAAGAAGGTTTTGGACCACCAAAAATCTAGTTTCATCAATAAAATTAGTGAGGGTGCAATTCACTCACTTTTTTGGCTTCCATCCATCGTTATTTACTTGGATGTATTCCTTTTTGACCCACACAAATATATTCCCCATAACCTCTTTTAAAAGTAGTGTTTGGGGTTATTTCCAGCATGAGGTCCCAATTTAACTTCATACCGTTTGGGATGAGAGACCCGTTTAGATTATAGCCCGACAACCATGCTTGATTTGTTGAATGTGTGAGATATAGGATGATTGTCATAACAAAGGGGTATCCAAAATAGACTAAAATGATCTAATTGCAGAAATAAAATTATTATTAACTAACTAAATGTTGAAACATAAATGAGGACATGAACAAATGAGAAACTACACACAAAAATAACTATCTCAAGAAAACAATTAGGTGATTTCCTAGCACTAAAAAGTTTAACTTATTAGAGAAAATGAAGAATTGTCAATATTTGATCTAATACGTGTTCATGGAAGAAACCAACAACAAAGAATTAGTAACAATGTGAGAAATATCTATATAGTTCACGTAATAGTCCATTAGTTGACAACAACAATTTTACATAATGAACACACAAATGAAAGAGCTTGAGATTAGCTAGAAGTAAAAGCATAATGTATGCTAAGTCACAATTCTTGTAGTGGCCTTAAAGGATTCTCAATATTACCTGTAAATGAATATAAGGTACACCAACTTCTTAGATCTTTCCTTTTAAATTCTACAAAATTTACTAGAGACTAGAAAGTTCAGAAGTAAAAAATTTTAGGCATTAAAACCCTTCTTACTAGGAGTTTACATCCTTTATAGATTACATTAGTAACTGCTCCATGGACTGTTGGAGTTCCTTTAGTATTGTTGAGGCTGTGCTATCGATCAAAACATCAACAAAGCATCTTATGGAGGAACAATATCCTCTTCGCTTTAAGCCAAATCGAAGGATCCAATGACTTGAGGGGGTATCCCTTTAGTCAGGATTAATATGAATAAAACTTGTTCCCAAAATGGGATATGTCATCAATTTTGAGGTATAAAAGACCTTTAACTGCTAAATAAAGGTGGAAATATAGATTATATATATATATCTTCGACACATACACCTTTCTCCATTCCTATTAGTGTACATAAAATAACACAACACATATATGAAAATTCCTTTAAGATTGTTATTCATGATAACCACTTCTTTAAAGCAACAAAATGAAGTAAGCCATAACAAAGAAAATGGAACAATGATAACACATTCACACCAACCACCTAGAACATTAGACTCTCAGTTTAGATAGGAAATGAATGAATCCTATTAGAAATATAGTTTATCTTCAACTCCAAAAAGTACAATGAAAATAACTTCTAAATCTCAAACCAAAAAAACATATTTTGGAAATCAAGTGTCCAATGATGAATGCATTTACATAAACAAAGTTCCAAACGTGAATGATAAATATAAAATAACTAAAACAATGGAAAATTGAAATAGAAATATTACACATTTGAGCCCCTAATTCCAAGATCAACTTCAAGTCTCAGAGAAGAAGGTTCTAGCACATTCCTTCAAACAATTAGACCACTTTGGTGTTGATTTGTTTCTTTTATAGTTGTTGAGGTAGTTGATTTAGTTATTAATTTTTTTTTTTTTTAATGGTTGAAGTGGTTCTCATTTTATCCTTTGCCTTTGTAACCATTTTCTAATGACTTGGTCCCGAAACTACTATTTGAAAGGGTGTAGGTGCTCATTCACTAAGCATTAATTGGTTGAATGGTTTTGATGAGGATCTCGGTGTTGACGACATCAATAATGGTCTTTTATTCATATTTCCTTAGATGATATGCCACTCGGCTTTGTTTAGAATATGATATTCCTACATTTTCTTGAAGCCAATGTCTAGATTCATATATAAATCATATTTTAGAACTGATAATTTTTTACGAACCTTCATGATAGCAACCAAAACAAAAAATTGGATTATAATCTCTCAAAAATATTTTTTCCTCTTATTCCACCAATAATATCTAGGAATTTATCTTTGATCATTTCTCTTCTTCTCTAAAGCCTTTTCTTCCAAACGTTTAATAGTATTTTCTTGTCTGGATTTGGCTTCAGTGAGGGATTTGACATCATTCTTTAGTTGATTTTTTTCTCTCTATCTATGCTATTTCTCTGCTTTGGCTATACTCACTTGTCAACATATTAAGCTTTCCTTTAAGTCTTAAGATCTCCTTATCCTTTTCCTTTAACATATGAATTATTGATGCTTTGTCTTGATTAACAACACCAATCATTACAAACTTTTGTTGTAAATCAATTGTCATAATGGTTTTAGATCAATTACTTCCTTTTTTCCAGTCACAGGTATTCTTATGCTCCGTGGAGCTGTGATCTAAGTTCTTGAACATTTATTGAAGCTTAAATAAGGTATCTTGGTACCACATCAGTAGTATGTTTGTGACAATCAATTTTATCTTGAGGGGGAAGACTATATAGATACACTGAGAACTGAATAGTCTCATAATCATTTGTATTTAGTTGATAGGTTGGTTTGACAATTTTTGGATGTAATACTCTTAGGAGCATTGTCACAATATCCGATTCTAGGAGAATTACTGGATGGAAATTAACATCTCCAATGGGTCTTGCTCCTTAGTATTTCATGGACTATATCTAATGAAGTGGCTTGATTGGATTTTTATTTTTATTTTTTTTGGTAATAAGAAACAAAGATCTTATGTGCACAAGCATATAAGAATATAATGTCATTATATACCAAATATTGGTGGAGATCATAGAGGCCATAATGATGGATGCAAACAAAGCCTAATCTAGTGGTAATACCCTTAGCAAGAGTGGCCACTACCTAAGCCATTGAATCTATTAATATTGTTAAATTATTTGAGGAAGTGATAGAATAAAAAAAAATATATTATGGTCTAGAGAAATTGAATGGAATATTACAAAGTAGATGAAAGTAGAACCACTAAATTAGTACAATGTGCTTTAGAAATTATAAATTTAGGATTAGTTGAATGTAACAGAGAGGGATCTTTATAAAAATGTACAATACTTCCAAAACCAATGCTAAGAAGTACTTTTCCTCTCGAACAAAGTATAAGAATGGAAGGGAAGACATGCGAGGTGTAAAGGTGTTTTGATCTTTCAAATAAATGGTGACAATATTACTCAAATTCTCCTTGGAAGGTTCCTATATTGAATGATAAAGATATCCATAGAAATTACATAGGGATATAATGTTAGAAGGAGACTTGTTATAAAGTGAGTGATGATGTTGAGGATGAATTGAATAATTATGAATAGATTTGGTAGGTTATACAAAGAATCACAAAAATATGTCCATGCTTTCTTTTGGAGTCGAGGATGTATTCTTCCATAAAGTTAAAGTGATGTAAACCTTGGAGAAAAGACACAAAACATGAGAGTATATAATAGAACGATTTACGATTTTAGCAAGGTGAGGATCAAAGAGTATGTAGCTACTCAGCTTGAGAGATTACCATAATAAATGCCTTTTTAGTGAATTAGAGAGGTGTAGACAATGAAGAACATAACTTAGCTCTATATATGGATTTAGTGGAACAACATACTTATCCATTATCTCATGAAATTCAAAAATTTTGTAAGGCTTAGAAAGACAATATGAGGGATAAATAAGTGTAAAGGGGCATGAGTTCCAGTGTTGGGTTGGGAATGTAAAGAATCATGAAGTTGAAACCTTTCAAATTCCCTATTCTTCCTTTTGTACAAATAAGATACATGCCGATAAGAAAGGGATTTTTTTTCTTGGAATTGTAATGGCACTTCATTTTAATTAAGAAGCCATTTTAGCCATATTTTTGGAGAAGTATGGTGTCATGTGTTGTCTTAGACTACTTTTTGTTGCTTGCAGTGTTTTGTAATTTATGTAAATTTAGATATTAAAACTATAGGTTTTTATCATGGTTGTTTATATATGTTCTGATTTTTTCTAATAAATTGTGCTAATAATATACATATGGAGTTGTATATTTAAGTTTTATTTATATTTTCACCTTAGCTTTATATATATTGATCCATAATTATGCAGGAACATAAAAAAATACATATATAAAAATAAAAACAAAGACGCATAAAAAATAAAATGTCATTTCATTAATATCAAATAACTGAAATATGCTTACATTTAGAATGGAAATAAACTAGCTCACGTGATGGTAGTTTATCTCTGAGAAGAGATGTGGCGGCTACATGCCTCTAAAATGTGTTACAATGAGGCTTAAGGGAATTTTTATTATTGAACAACAAGAGAAAACTATAAAAATCCAAAACCCTAACCCCAAGAGATGGAACACCAAGAGTTTGTGGGCCTCGTTGGGGTTAGTTGGGAAACCAAATTCTCGTGGTTGTAAATTGGTCATATTATCTCTGTTTTGCACGTATGATACCTCGTTGGAAATATCTCTCTGATTACTACAAGATTTGCATCATGAATTTGGGCTTGCTAATTTGTACCTCAAAGAAATGTCGTTTAGGGGGTCAAAACTACGCTAGAAGTTTAAGACCCAAAAAAATTCTAATAATAGTAAATTCCACTAGAAACAAGGAAATTGATGAATTCGAATGGAGGTCTAGGTGGAATAGTCGGGTGTCCACCAATATCCAACTGGATCATTCCTCCCCCATAATGGTCCCCATTGCATGCAGAGCCTCCACGAGGTGAGGAAATTTCTATTGAACCTGGTCCTTGGTGAACCAATTGACCTGGTGAAGGAGATGGTCTGCTTTGACAAATCGATATAGCTGGGTCCTCTGCTAACAAGTGTTCTTGATCTGTGTGCCCATGATCCTGTTAGTTATGCCCTGTTCGATGTAGCTTGGTTTGAGCTCTGTGGGTGTTAGCTGCTCAATAAAAAAAATGTTTCCAATAATGGGAGAAAGTATGGGTGCAACCACTCCACATTGAATACTAGCTGCAAGCTAAGGAAAGATGGAATTTTGATCTCAAAGGAATTGTCCTCCATATACTTGGTGATGGTGTATGGCCCATATTGGAGCAGGAAAAGCTTGCAGTGGGCCCCAATGAGGCACTTATTCTGCAAATGTAACCAAAATTTGTCGCCAACCTGGAACTTATGTGGCACCCAATACTGATCATGTAGCTGCTTGTACTTAGAATTGACTCCATCCAGTATATCATGGACCTACTGACATATGTGCTTAATGCACTCAATGAAGTTGTTGGCCTTGTCAGCTTCGGACTATACATCAGCCGAGTTTGCCTGAGTAGCTGCAAATGGCACGACCACATCAATGGGACATAGCCGCTGGAACCCCAACCCCACTTGAAAGGCGCTATGGAAAGTTGATCTATGGAGAGATTTGTTTTAACAACCCTGGTAAAAATTCTATCTAATAAAAGTTAATAAAGGAAAAAATAATAAACACACTTGATAGGACACTTATTCCAAGCTGAATGCTAGGACAAACATCCCAGTGGGTGTTCATTTGATTTATTATGGCTAAGGAAATTGGAAAAGAAAATGGAAAATGCTTTGGAAATGCATGAGGCATTAATTGGAATTTTATATATGAAAATAAAATAAAATAGGATAAAAGGGAGGTGAAAGGTCACAGGTTTCATGTGAGGAGGAAAATGAAGGAAAATAATGGAAAATGAAGAAAATAGAGGCCTCATCAATAAAAAGGATTCCAAGGATCAGTTGGTACCTTTTTTCAGTTCAGTTTTGGATCTCTCTCATTATTATTTCTCTCTCTCTCTCACTCTTGGACACTTAGATTTTTCTTGGAGCACTTTTGCATTGGATCAAGAAAGGCAAAAAAGGCAAGAGGAAGGAAGGGTCAATTAAGGAAGAGCAGGATCAAGCAACTACAACAATATTATTTGCAGGTATTGATTTTCATGTGTGATTTCCTTGCTAGATTTGGCATGCATGGTATTGCATGTGGTTATTTTCTGTCATGGCATGGGTTTTTCTAGGTGTGATAGTGTTTTCAGCCTAGCCTTGCCATTTCTGGATAACTATGGTGTGGTGGAGCTCTAATGTTTTGATTGAGATGGATTTCTGAATGGATTTGAAGTTGAGTGAATGATTGGATATAAAATAAAGCCTAAATGTGGTTTTCTCTCCATCATGCCTAAGGAATCCTAGGTTAGGATGTACAGTAACGCCTGGAGAGTATGTATTGGTTTAGGGACCGATAATCCTTGGACCAGACTTTGGATTGCAGTAAAGCTCAAGAGACTAGGAGACAGGAAATTTCCTCACAGTGTAGGTGGAGAAATCCTATGGCATCCATGCTTGTTTTGGCCTAGTGATCAAGTGGAGATCATGGTAAATCCTATTATGACATGTTCATTGTTTTGTCCTAGTGATCCCTTATGGATTATGGTAAAGCCCGATTTATATTGATGAGGGTGAGGTGGTTTAGCCTTGGGATGCCCTGGTTGGTTCTTTTGGTTCAAGTCCCACATTTATGCTTAGAAAATGGCATGGGGGTCAACCAATCTATGGTTGGGTGGAATGTGGTAGTGCCATCTCTGGTTGGTTTTTACATTCATTAATGAGAAGTTCATTTCCTTGGTATTTGATGTGTAAATGTACTGGTTTATATGTGGATGCTATGGCTATTATATCCTTGATATTTCTGTTGTTCATATGCTGGTTATAAGCACGTATTATGACAATGATGATGTATGGCTCTCCCCATGTTTTTAATTGTAAATGAATAAACAATGTATCTATGACCTAATAGATGATATTGCAGCTAATGATGTAAGGGAGAAATGCTTCTTAGCAATTCTCAGATAAGTATGAGACCCCTATGCTTAGATCTGTTGTTTACACATGTATATTACACATTCGTGATATTTTTTACGAAATGCCTGTCATGGCTAGTAGGGTTCCAGTCAAGTCCTTATTTGAATAATTTCTTTAGCATTATTGTTTCACTGTTTTATTTGATTCCCGAACTTGCCATTGAGTTCTGGGAAGTGGCCTGGGATCTGGGCCTGGAAAAGTGCCTTAAATCCCACGAACGCAAGCACAACTCTGGTAAATTTAGTCCCTGGATGTAGGCATGTAAGCTTATGCATGTGTCCATAGCCTTCCAAATGCATGGATGCAGGCTTGTGAATGCGTCCAAGGGGTTTTCCTCATGAAATATCAGTGGGACCTAGGGGCTATAGGCATGGGTGGTTGGATTAGCTCCTAGGAGTTCTGTTGCTAATGTTGAAGGTATATATGATGTGTTTCCATCGGTTCCACTTGCTTAAGGTCATTTTGGAGGTTGAATATGATAATAGTGGCTTCTCATCACATGTTTATTCTGGTTGGCCGGTTACTTGGGTGGATGTGGGATGAGAGTGTTACAGAGTGGTATCAGAGCATGGTTCACCCCTTGGAATGGATGGGTGGTGTGGTGGTCATGATTTTCTTTTGGTTGCATATGTTTTTCTCCTACTTATGATGTATGTGCTTGTTGCATCTGCACAGTGTTAGTCCTGGTTACAGAGATGTCACCGTGTGTAGGTTGATGGTGTTGTTGTACGTTGTGTCATCATGAGTATATGACTGGTTACGTGTTGTTTATACATGTCAAGTGCCTACATGTATCATCCTTGTATGTTTGGTTCCATGTTGTTACAAGTATTGTACATTTATGCTTGATTACATGTGTTTATGCTGGTATATGGGTCATGTGTATGTTTGTGTATCTTCTATGCTCATGATTGTGTATTGTTCACATATGTTGGTATGGTTTATTCCATCGTGCATGAGGTTATAGTATGTGTAGTGATATGGTCATGCAGTGACGAATGGACTCCAGCTAGAATGATGCTTATGTGATTGGTCCATTTATTTTCTATATGTCTATATGCTGTTATGATTATGTTTATACACGTATCATGCTAATTTGGATGATCTTGCAGATGAGGTGTACTCCCAAAATTATACTAAGGTACATTGATTTATTATGATTTGGTTTAGCTAACATATTATGCCTTGCAGGAAAAAGATAAAAATTAATAGCAAGATGGTAGACTACAAATAATCTCCCTATGAATCAGATGAGAAACGTGGTGGGCACTCTTCTAATTTGGCAGGCACATTGAGAAGCTTAAAGGAAGAAATAAGGAGTTGTAAGGAAGTTAATGACATGATCATACAGAAAGAAGAGAAACAAGTAGAGGTTAAAGCAATACTTCATCAGACCTTGTCATAATTGCATTAGCAAGGGCCACTTCGGATCAGCCATGGAAAAGATGAAATAACTAATGTGGCATATGGAAATATGTATCCTGGTAGACACAGGTTAGGATAAAGTTGACAAAGTGAGATATTGAAGGTTGTTGGACACTCTAGATAGAAGGGGTACAGGTACTATTCTAGTTCTGGTTCAGACAGACATCATGATCGTCATCGTTGTCATCCTTATAGGAGGAGTGACAAGGGGAACTTTCTGGATGAATTTAAGAAAGAAAAGCCACCTACTTTTGATGGGGACTTGAAGAAACCAGAAGATACATAGGCTTGGATACTTGGGATAAAAAAATTATTTGACTTGCATGAGTACACAGAAAACATGAAGGCATGAAATGCTATCTTCATCTTAAAAGGTAAAGCAGAAATTTGGTGGGAAGATGTGAAACGAGTCAGAAGCATCAGGACAAAGGATTTGAGTTGGAATGAGTTCAAGAGGATTTTCATGAATAAATACTTGTCAGAAAGGTATGAAACCAGTAAGGCCAAGGAATTATATGAGATAAATATGGGATCAATGAAAAATGAGGAGTATCCAACCAAGTTCTTGGAGCTATTGAGGTATGTACCATACTGAAGATGAGAAGGATAAAGTTCAACAAATTTTCAATGGTTTTCCATTAGCATTTAGAGATAAAATTGAGTATGATGGGCCTCGATCACTGGATGAAGTCATTGGGAAGTTGAGACATTGCTATGAACAATCAAAGCGTAAGAATGGATATCAGTAAGGTTGGAAAGGGAAGGCAAAGGTAAAGGTAATTGGAAGCCTAAGAGAGCGAGGCCTCAGAATGAAGAAGATAAAGAAAATCTGTCACCGAAAAAGAATTTTAATGTAGCTAGATAGGGACATGGATCACAACAACGACATAGAGGTAATGGTGCGGGACAATTGGAGTGCTAGACATGCGTGAGGAGAATCTCAAGAGAGATTGTGTGTAGGGTTCTGAGCTTGGCCAAGGGAGTTTTTAATTTCCCATCCACTTAGATCCACCTTGCCCTCACTTTTCCTAACCTCCATTCCACCATTTCTAGCCTCAAAACCCTATCGGCCTGTTTCCTTTTTCATTACAAGACTTTCTGTAGAAAAATAGGGATCCTGTAGTAGCATTGGGAACCACCTCCTTCACTCCATAATCACTCCTCCACCTCACCAAAGCTTAGTATAGGCATTAGTGGACCTCCATATATGAATTATTGGTTCAGGGACACCCTAGGTCACCTAGAAGCCTTCTTCTCTTACTGCAAAACAAAGTAGTTTTAGTGTCTTAGTCCATCACAGAATACATCATTATCACAACAACTAGCATGCAATATATAGAATTTAATTCATCATTGATGCAGTGTGTGCGTAGGTAGATTATTTCCCTTCTTGCAAGTTGATTGAGTAGTTAAGAGAATGAATGCAATCTAGTGTAATTTCCATTCTTGTAATTAGAATAACTGCTAGTCTTTTTCATTGGAAAAGTAGAGGTTAAGTAGATGCATGAGTGCAATATAGTATAGCTTATTTTATTTTATAAAAAAAAGTGTTCATGATTTTCTTTCAGTATTGAGTTGAAATTAGAAGTGAGGCAAAATTTCTCCCTCAGAATAACCATAATTCCTAGCACCTCATAGTATAACTAAGATGAGGATGGCATGAGTAGAGCTCATCTGCTGTGCATATGGCACTTTCGCCTCCAAGTTTTTACAAACACCGGGTTGATAAGTAAAGTACAGTAGCCTCTGGGAGTTGCAACACTATTGGTGCAATATTAGGGCTCACCAGTTTTTTGGCGCTATTGCCGGGGAGGTATCTAAGTAGCATTATTTTCTGCTTTTTGTTTTACATTCAGTTTCAAAATATTGAAAAAAAAAAAAAAAAATTGACTTTCATACCTCGTAGGAGTAGGTAAAACTAAGGAAAGTTTTTACCAAAAAACCCCACATCCCCACATAGTCACCCTTCACTCTTCTTCATTGCCTATGAGATAGAAAAACCTCTAGGTGAGCAACCTAAAAATTTTGAGGAACCTATTGGGGAAGTAGAGGAACTTGCGTCACTAAAGGAACCTGCTTCACCTATCCAAGCTATGGATGAGAATAGAACCCAAGGAGTCTTTCCCATCATAGAAACCAATGGAGAGACTAGAATGAAGAACATCAACCCTTCAACCCTTCCACACTTCCATGGCATGGCTTCTGAGGACCTTGACACTTTCATGTTTGAATTTGCTATTGTCTGCATGACTTATGGCTATGCTTGAGATGAACAAAAGTTGAAGTTGTTCCCATCTACCCTCAAGGATGCAACCTGGCGCTGGTTCATGGGTTTGCATGGGAACACCATCGCGACTTGGGCCCAAATGAAGAGTCCTTCAACAACAAGAATAAAGAATACTATAGGTCCAAAGAAACCAAGGAAGAAATGTTTAGGATGACCTTAGGGCCTAATGAATCTCTAGAGGATTATGAGGAGAGATTTCAACTTAACTACAAAAGGGCCAACTGCACCCTTGATCCTGGATCACTAAAGTTAGTTCTACTCCAAGGAATCAGGGAAGAAGTGATAGAAACCATTAATATGCTGTCTGGAGGAGAAATCTATCATCTACCTCATGAGGACATCAAGACTGTATTCAAAAACCACTCAAGGGCAGCCAGGAAAAAAGTTAGAGCTAGTCAAAGCATGAACAATACCCCTTCCTCTTCAACCTCCATTAAGCATGATATTGGAAACATGTTGGAGGATTTTAAAAGTGATATGTTGCACATATTTTATTTGCAAATGGACAAAATGCAGATCAAAAGAAAACAAGAGGAAGCAGAAAGAGCCCTAGCTATATTTTTCCCTAGATGCCTAAGAAAACAACCTAGGAATTAATTTTCAATGAATGTCATAGAGGTTTGCTCAGTCTCTGAAGAGAACCATGCAATAGACAAATTCCCTTCCTCACCTGGCCTAAAATATGTATACCAATGGGTGGAAGGTGGACCTGAGTAGCTCTTCTTCAGAAATCAAAGAAGGCCTCAAGGACCTTGGCCATACTAACAGAGCATGCAAGGTGCACATTATTCTTACTACCATTCAAACCAGAATGCACCATTGCAACCTTGGTATTATTCCACTCATCCATCCTAGACCACACCTCTTTCTTTGCCTTATGCCCCTCCATATCATCCTCAATATGTCAATCAACCATTTCAACAATATGTTCCTCAACCACCTCAGTGGAGCAACCCATCACAAGGGTGGAGGCCCCAACTCAACCAACCTCTTGATTTATTTCCTCCACCCCAACCTCAACCTCAACTCACTCATCCTGATCCCCTTAAGATACCTAAGATTCTCTACTTAACCAAATCCAAACCCGAACAACAAGCAGGCACAATAGGTCTATAATGAAGAGACATATTACCTTGCCTATGCTGTGGAGATCCATCAGATTGAAATTAGGTATGGGAGAGTGCTACCAGAAAAGCATCCACCATTTCCACCTAAAGAGGTTGAAGAGGAAAAGGAAGAGAGCAACCCTCAAATAAATCCACCTCCTTTTCCTGAGCGACTGATCCACCATAGCCATCACAACCCAGAAGAGACTGAACTTCTAGGAGAATTGAAGAATCTGTGTGTAAATATACCCCATCTCTAGGCTATTAAGGATGTTCCCATATACAATAAGATTATCAAATAAAAATTCTTCAAAAATCCTGGGAGAAAGAAAAAAGACACCAACACCATCAATGTTGTAGGTCAGTTATCTAATTTGATGTCGAGGAGAGTGATTTTCCCGAAATACCTGAACCCTGGGATTCCAGTAGTTGATGAACACATTGATGGTATCATTTTCCCCCATAAATTGATCGATATCAAGGCTTCCATCATCATGATGACCATAGAAACCATGTTGAAACTCAACCTCCAGGGAGCTTTGAGGAGGACCACTACATTTCTGCAACTCACAGATAGATCCACAATAGCTCCCAAGGGAGTTGTTGAGGATTTCATGATCTCCATTGACTCCTGAGAATATCCCATTGACTTCTTGGTACTTCATCCCAAAACCAAGTTTAATGGTTATCCTCTCATTCTAGGAAGACCTTGGTTGGCCATTGCCGATGCTTATATAAGTTGTAGGGTTGGAAACATGAATATCAAGAATGGGCCCTTGTCAAAACAATTGGTATTATATCCTCCTTCTCAGCCTTCCATTGAACATGATCTACCTTTATGGTTGTGTTAGCCCCAACAATCTCCCAAGCTGAGGAGGAAATCGAATGAGGTAACCTCAGACCTCTTTTGGCTTGGTATATAGCCCTACCAAGCTGGAGAGGGCCTCTCCATGAAATCATAGTCAAATCTTGACTATAATGGAAAGGATTTTAGGCTAGATCTATTAGGCTCAAAGGTTTTGATTTAGGGTTTCTAGGTTGCAACAACAAGAGAGAAAATACCATTGGGCAATGAAGTCAAGGCTAGTTTCTTTCTACATATTTGAGGCAAAGTAAGTACTATGTTCAACATAATAAATTATATGAAATGAGAGATGGAAAGGAGAAGAAAGAAAACTACAATACAGGCATCTATCAATGGATGAATCTCTAGTGAAACTTTAGAAGAAATAACACAAAGATAGGTTACAAAACAGAGCATAAAACATGGATGAATTCTGTAAAGATAACCATTAACACATAACAAGCATCATTAGTGTGAAAGGAGCATCTAAAATAGATGAATTCCTATCACTTACATTTAGAAAATACAAGTAGAAAAACATAATCATGGAAATGATATACAGGAATACATACTGAACATAAACACTGTGATGAATCTCAAAACAAAGAAGAGAGAAACTCATGCATTTAATTACATAAAAATATTCAAGGAAAAATACATAGTCCAACAACCTCTCCCTCGGATTTCCAACCTATATTACATTGAATTTACAAGATATATATAGGAATATAACCCTTCATTAATATTCAGAGGTCGAAATTATCCAATTCCCCCAAAAGAGCAGTCTGTTACATCAAAATCTAAAACTGTATCCTAAAAAAAAGACCAACCTACTTCAAAAATAACACTGTGATTATGAGTTCAAAACTTCCAACTCATGATACCTGTGTAAAATATGGAAGAGGTTTTTGTAGATCAGTTTGTTATGAGAAAAAACCTCTCTCAGTTCCTTGAAATTTGTTTCCATTTACCCGATATCTGCATTCAAAAAATATGTGTCAAACAAGAAAATTCTAAGATCTGAAAAATAGGGCTCAAAGATGCTCTCGATTCTCCCAATCTGTAATAGTATGCAAAAATAGGTTATTTTTTTTAGCCTGTGCTTAGGAAAAACCTCTTTTAGTTTCCTGATATTTTTTCCATTTACCCGAGATCTGCATTCCAAAAACATGTGTCAAACAGGAAAATTCTGAGATCCGGAAAATAGGGCTCAAATATTCTCTCAATTTTCCCAATCTGTAGTAGATATGCCAAAAATGAAAGAGGTTATTGTTTTTTAGCTTGTACTAAGGAAAAACCTATTTTCGTTTCCAAAAATTCGCCATCATTTAATTAGGAACCGCCTCGTAAGTCAACTGGTCACATAGAGAAAATTGGAATTTTTTTTATAAAAAAGTTTGAAAGTGGGTTTATCCCACATGCACTATGGGAGGTGAAAAATTGAGGTTTATATACAATTTTCCACACCATTCTATTTGATGCATAGTGCACCCATTTTTTCTTCTTCGTGGGCTCTTCCCCTTCGAAACTTAGACCTTGACTTGGAGAAATAAACCATAACCCAACCATCCATTTGATGAAGCCAAAATTTTGAAGGCACCTTTTAGCCATGTCTCTTTCTCTTTTATTAGTGCTAATAAGTCCAAATATGTGACAAATCCCTCATAGTATTGCTCATTTGGTCAACCAATTTCACCATAGCTTGAAGCACTTGAGTCCACTGTAATAATCTCCAAGAAGGAAATGTACATGAAGTAGACCAATAATACTAAAGTATCCCAACACTTTCAGAACATTTCTTTCCTCCATTGTAGAGACAAATTTTTGGTGAAATTAGCATGTAAAGGATAAAAATATTATATAGAATTGGACAAAAATGGTGATTATAAGGATAAGGAGTTTGATGATGTGGCTGACGCAATATAAATGCGAGAATGGAAAAAACGATGTGAGGCTAGTGATAACGATGGAGCTGAGGTGAAAACATAGAAAAATAAGGTGGGGTGGGTGGGATGCAAATTCATGTGCTAATATTGGCTCCAACTGGGGAAGGAAAGTCCTTCTAGGACATGTCAAGAATAGCAGATCGCTGGGAAATCGTAGATTGATGCCTTTTTATTAGGCATGGAGTCAAAAACAGCTGCAAACTGATTTCAAACAATCTGAAAACTAAACTAAAAATTTGACTGCAAAGATGCTTACCAAGTAAGCTTATTTATGTACACATAAACTATTCTAACACTGGATGCTTGATTTCAATCAATATAAAATATCCAATATAGCCAATAAAAATTCTGATCCAGTACTTGGGCCCCTTCACTTCTTTTAACAAAAATTAGAACGAGAGCTTGTAAGGGCATTAGAAAATGATTGTAAGTCTGCTCTCCACAACAACGAGCCATGAGATCATGAAAAACACGCCAGGTACTGGAAATTAATTGGGACTCTACAGGGAAGTACTCCGTCATATAGAAAGCAATAGGATCATAAAATTCATGACCTATCTCTTGATATTCAAAGTATTCTGTAAATTCACTTTCTATATCATTATACAGTTTTAGATATGAGTCATCAGATTCATTGTCAAAACAATCCTCGATTTCAACATCAAAATGCAACACTATTGTTTCTTGTTTGGGAAGAGGGAGTTTTTCCAAGAAATTTTTAGGATCTTGGAAATTATATGATTTGATTTGATCATTTAAAAGGTTAATTTTGTTCTCAAACCTTTCAACAACTAATTCAAAGAAGCCAATTTTACCTTCAGGAGAAATCTTAGTAGATCTCAGACAATGAAGGACAACCGTTGAAAATACCTCATCTATTTGAATATCCAATAAATAATCCCTGAATTCTTTCAAAAATTCACAAAATAGAGGGTTTTCCACATACCCAATCATCTTGTTTTAGTACATGACTTGATCAGTGAGTAGTGAAGGTGCCATGAATGTATTGATTTTTGGATTCTTTTGCCAATGGAGTCTTTTGATCAACCTGAATTGTGTGAAGTCGCCAGGTGGATGATTTCAGCCTTCATATGCATTTGACCACTATCCACCATCAAAAATCAGATCTGAACTTTGATGATATTTCCTCGGGAATATTTGTCACCTCGCTACCTGACAACAACGCCAAAATGTTAGCCCCAAAAATCTCCCAGGCTGAGGAGGAAATTGAATGAGGTAACCTCATACCTATTTTGGCTTGGTATCTAGCCCTACCAAGATGGAGAGGGCCCTCTCCATGAAATCATAGTAAAATCTTGACTATGAGGGAAAATATTTTAGGCTAGATCTATTAGGCTCAAAGGTTTTGATTTAGGGTTTCTGGGTCGGAACAACAAGAGAGAAAGTACCATTGGGAAATGGAGTCAAGGCTGGTTTCTTTCTACAGATTTGAGGCAAAGTCTATGTTCAGCTAGATAAATAATATGAAATGCGAGATGGAAAGGAGAATAAATCCCACTACACTACATGCATCTATCAATGGATGAATCTCCGGTGTAGCTTTATAAGAAATAACGCAAAGATAAGTTACAAAACAACGCATCAAAAATGGATCAAATCTGTAAAGATAACCATTAACACATAACAAGCATCATCAGTGTTAAAAGAACATCTAACATGGATGAATTCCTATCACTTAATCCTATGCAATACTAGAAGAAAAACATAATCATGGAAATGATATACAGTAACACATACTGAACATAAACACTGTGATGAATCTCAAAACAAAGAAGAGAGAAACTCCTGCGTTTAATTGCATAAAAATATTCAAGGACAAATACATAGTCCAACAACCTCTGCCTCTGATTGCCAACCTATATTACATTGAATTTACAAGATATATATAGGAATAGAACCCATCCTTAATATTTAGAGGTAAAAATTATTCAATTCCCCCAAAAGAGCAGTCTGTTACATCAAAATCTAGAGCTGTATCCCAAAAAAAGACCAACCTACTTCAGAAATAACACTGCAATTATGAATTTGAAACTTCTAACTCATGATATTTGTGTACAATCTGGAAGAGGTTTTTGTAGATTAGTTTGTTATGAGTAAAAACCTCTCTCAGTTCCTTGAAATTTGTTTCTATTTACCAGAGATCTGCATTAAAAAAATATGTGTCAAACAAGAAAATCCTAAGATCCGAAAAATAGGGCTAAAAAATGCTCTTGATTCTCCCAATCTGTAAAAGCTATGCCAAAAGAGGTTATTTTTTTATCCCATGCTTAGGAAAAACCTCTTTCATTTTCCTAATATTTGTTTCCATTGACCCGAGATCTGCATTCCAAAAACATGTGTTAAACAGGAAAATTCTGAGATCCGAAAAATAGGGCTCAAAGATGCTCTTGATTCTCCCAATCTGTAGTAGCTATGCCAAAAATGAAAGAAGTTATTCATTTTAGCCTGTGCTAAGGAAAACCCCCTTTCAGTTTCCCAAAATTTGCCACCATTTGCTCAGGAAACGCCTTGGAAGGAAATTGGTCACACAGAGAAAATTGGAATTTTTTTTATAAAATGTTTGAAAGTAGGTTTATCCCACATGCACTATGGGAGGTGAAACATTGAGGTTTATATTAAATTTTCCACACCATTCTATTTGATGCATAGTTCACCCCTTTTTTCTCCTTCGTGGGTTCTTCCCCTCAAAACTTAGACCTTGACTTGGATAAATAAACCATAACCCAACCATCCATTCGGCGAAGCCAAAAATTTTGAAGGCACCTTTCAACCATGTCCCTTTTTCTTTTATTAATGCTAATAAGTCCAAATATGTGACAAATACCTCATAGTATTGCTCATTTTGTCAACTGATTTCACCATATCCTGAAGCACTTGAGTCCACTATAATAATCTCCAAGAAGGCAATGTACACGAAGTAGACAAATAATACTAAAGTACCCCAACACTTTCAGAACATTGCTTTCCTCCATTGTAGAGAAATTTTTTTGGTGAAATTAGCATGTAAGGGATAAAAAGATGATATATAATTAAAAAAAAATGGCGATTATAAGGATAAGAAGTTTGATGATGTGGTCAGTGCAATATAAATGCAATAATGGAAAAAACGATGTGAGGCCAGTGATAACGACGGAGTTGAGGTGAAAACATAGCAAAATAAGATGGGGTGGGTGGGATGCAAATCCATATGCTAACAAGTTGGAGGATGAAGAAGAAGATGAAGTGTACCATGCCACACCATACCTTATTTACACCTTAGATGATGTTATTAGAGGGGGGAAATCTGATGAAGATGACCTCATTGACCATATCCTTCAAATCCAACCCCCTACATCCATTCCACTTGATGAATTGGTAAGATAATATGAAAAAATCCATTGGACTAAGCTATGCTCAATTGACTCAACTTCTAAATCTTCCAAGGTTGTAGAATTTGGCCCATCTAGATCCCTAAAGATCAACCCCTCTCTCTCAGCTAAAGAGGAAGAGAAATAGTGCAAGTTGCTGAGGGAGAACTTATATACTTTTGCTTGGGATTAAAAAGACATGAAAGGGGTGAATCCCTTAGTTTGCACACATCATATTTACATCTAGGAGGGATGAAAGCCAATGTGCCAGCCCTAGAGGTGAATGAAACCTGCCTTAAAGGACATAGTAAAGGATGAATTACAAAAGTTGCTGGATGTAGGGTTCATATACCCCATATCAGAAAGTGAATGGGTGTCTCCTCTTGTCTTAGTCCCAAAGAAGAACGGGAAGTGTAGGATCTGTGTTGACTACATAGAATTGAACAAAGCCACTAAGAAAGACCATTTCCCTTTTCCATTCATTGACCAAGTCTTGGATGGTCTTGTAGGAAATAAGTTCTTCTCTTTCCTGGATGGATTCAGTGGGTACAATCAGATTCAGATCAACCCTGAAGACCAAGAAATGACCACATTCACATGTCCTTGGGGCACCTTTTCTTATAAAGTTCTTCCCTTTGGCCTATGCAATGCCCCTGCCACTTTTGAGAGAGATGTATTGAGCATTTTTTCTAAGATTTTCCATGATTCCGTGGAAATATACATGGACGATTTCACTCCCTATGGGTATTATTTCCAGGAGTGTCTCTCCAATCTAGGTAAAGTATTGAGGAAATGCATTTAAATGAATCTTTCTCTGAGCCCTGAGAAATGTGAATTCTTGGAAAAGGTAGAGATTTTACTTGGCCACTCCATATCTTAGGTAGGGATACAAGTAGACCCAAACAAAATTTCCATCATAAAAAGGGTGCCTATTTTTTAGAAGCAGAGAGATGGTAGGAGTTTCTTAGGCTTGGCTGGTTACTATAGGAGGTTCATCAAGGACTTTAGAAAGGTGGCTTCACCATTGTTTGGATTTCTGGCCAAGGATTATGAATTTTGTTGATGAAGTCTTTGTCAAGAGGCTTTGATATCATAAAGGAAAAACTGACCACTGCCCCTATACATCGAGGTCCCAACTTGGCTCTGCCTTTCCATATCCAAACTGATGCATTAGATAAAGCTGTGGGGGAAGCTTTGGGACAAATGGATGATGAGTTTCCCTATGCCATTTATTTCATCAACAAAAATCTGTCTAAGGCTGAACTAAACTACACTGTCACTGAGAAAGAGATTTTAGCTATTTTCCATTCCTTTAATAAGTTCAGACATTATATTACCAGGTACCAAAATTTTGTGCATACCAACCATGCAACAATTAAATACTTAATGAACTAACATTATGTAAATTATAGAATTATTAGATGGTTATTATTGTTGCAACAATTTTATTTGACCATTATTGATAAGCCAGGGAAATAAAATGTTGTTGCAGATTTTATGTCTAGACTCACTTTTCCTACAGATGATGAAGGGATGCTTGATAATCAACTTCTAGATGAACAATTATTTTCTATCTCAGTACTCTCTTCCTGGTTTGTTGACATAGCCAACTACCTGTTTGCTGGGAGGTTTCCTCCAAATCTTTCATTCAGAGAGAAGAGAAGAATTGTAAGAAAGGGCACCCATTTCACTTGGATTGGTGACAATATTTTTAAATTGGGACCAGATCAAATCCTTTGGAGATGTGTCAGGGAAGAGGAAGACTTTGGCATCCTCTCAACATGTCATGATCGACCTTGTGGGGGTCATTTTGCTGTTAAGAGGAAAACTTTCAAATCCTTGCAAGCTGGCTACTATTGGCCTACTCTCCATCAGGATTCCAGGAGATACACCAGTAGATGTGATCAATTTTATAGGACAGGGAAGCCTACACTGAGGGGTGAAATTCCTCTATAACATTAGGTGGCCTTGGAACCATTTGAAAAGTGGGGCATGGAATTCATTGGACCAATTAATCCACCATCTGGACAAAAGAGATACATCATAGTATGCACTGATTATTTGACCAAGTGGGCTGAAACAAAGGCTGTCAAGGTAACAACAGAAGAGAAGGTGGCTGAATTTTTGAGAGAGAATGTGTTCTACAAGTTTGGGTAACCCAGGGAGATAGTCACCAACTAGGGGGCTCAGTTTACATCCCATTTGATTGAGAATATAATGAGGCAACACAATATCAAGCACAAGACTTCTACTGCATGTCACCCTCAAGTAAATGGGCGAGGTCGGTGACAAGCCAGTATTCAGAAAAATTCTTAAAAAATTTGTGAGAAACAACATAAGAGATTTGGCAGACATGTTGGTGGAGGCCACTTGGGCCTACAACGCCACCTGGAAGACAACTATTGGGTTTACTCCATATGATCTAGTTTGTGGGAAGAAAGCTTTGCTTTCTATTGAATTTGAGTATAAAACCCTTAGGATGGCAGCTCAATTGGACTTGGATATCACAAGGGCATAGAAATAAAGGCTGACTCAACTAAATGGATTGGATGAATTTAGGATGTTGGCCCTCCTTCACAAAGAAGTAATACAACTACAAAGGAAAGTCTGGCATGAAAAGCACATCAAAAGAAGACATTTCAGGAAGGAGATTAGGGTTTTCTCTATGACTCCATAATAAAGGAATTTAAGGGAAATTTGATGAATACATGGATAGGAACCTGTAGGATAGAGAGATGCCATGAAAATGGAGCTGTTCAAGTAATAACCATAGATGAGGAGGGGATCCCTCTGCTTTTCAATGGCTACAAGATGAAAATGTACAAGAGGCTCATGACCAAGGGAGAATTCATCAACACGATCAACATAGAGGTGAATTTAATTGGGAGCCTCATAACTTCTAGTCCCTCACTCTCCTAGAGAAACAAAAAGAAAAGAAATAAAGAGGCCTTGGTGAAAACTTCTGTGAGGCATCCAAGGCCAGCTCCAAGATTGAAAACCTCCCTCAGAAAATCCTGGAGCAAAAAAGGAAGAGAAAAAAGAAATAAAATATCCTTGGGTGAAAACCTCTTTGAGGTGCCCAAGGCAGGCTTGTGGGTTGAAAACCTCTTCTGAGGCAACCCACCTATCTTCAAAAAAAAAAAAAGAGAAAAAGGAAAAAACCAAAAATAAAAAAAATATGGAATAACACCAAGGAAACTAACTTGTTTCTATTTTACAGGATGATGAACAATGGCATATTATGGAAAAATGTACATCATTACTCCATCTCCCTTTCTCTCCTCTATCTATTCACTCCATGTCCAACTCCAATACTCATCCCACCATAAAATTCCACCACCCTATGAGCAAGAAAACTCAAATTTCAGCCTGTCTCTGCACTGCTATACGATGTCCTAGAAATCTACAGGAAATCCTTTAGTGCTATAAGAAGTCCTGAACACCTAAAAGAAGAAATTCCAAGGCCAAAATCAGTCATCTAGGACCTTACGATCCTAATAAATATCACAAAAAGGGTCATCCTACCTATGCCTACCACCCCCTTATTGTCATACCATCCCATACATAGAGATCCTCTTCTCTAACCCTCCATTCAACCATTGTGGTAAAATATTTTTTTTTTGCACAAACACATAGCCTTTCCTTTCATTTTTCTCCTAAACCACACCACTACCTCACCATCCTAACACCATCTCAAAAATTTCCACATCATTCTCTCACCACCTCATGTCATTTTGGGATCCAGAATCTGCAGAAAAGAGATTGCTACAGGAAGATGATATCTTCGTGTAACACACATGTGCAAGCACCAGAACCATTTGATTATGGCTTGGCACATCCAGAGCAGAAAATAAAGGTCGAATATATGATCCTGAAGGAAAACATATGATTCTAGGGAGGAAGCTACATAAGTAACATTACCATGAAGGCTCCATGTGGTGCCTCCAAAAGACACAAAAAACAAGCACAACAAGCACCTCACATAGGAAATAAAGACACAAAAAATAAAGGCACCTCCTGTGACTACTCCAGTGCTCTATATATTTGCATGAAGGACCCTGCAACCAATTGGAAACAAGGTAAGGCTCATGTATGACCCTCTCACCCTCTCGCTATGCATATTTGACTAAAATTAATTAATGTCGAGGAGAGAAGGTTTAATAAGATAAAAGGTGGCTAGTTAACTTGGCCACCTTTGACAGTGAAAAAAAAAGAAATATGTGGAGTTGGAATGCAACGTGGATCTATCATATCAATGGAAATGATATCCCAAAGAGTGGGTGTTGATTACAAGGTCGAAGGGAATGATCACTTCAAGTGGGGCCAACTCCAAATGAGGAAATATTGTGCAAGAGACAACTCATCACAACACTCCAAGCCCACTTTAAATAGAATATAACACACCTCAGGGCACTTCCCCTCACATATAAGCTCATTTAAAAAAAAATTAAGTAAATGATGAAGTTGGTAAGCCACATAGGAGGTTCCATCACTAGTCAATTGTGCCTGTATGAAGTGCTACATGAAATCTTGCAATTGCTACAAGAAGCTTCAAGGAGTGTTAAAGGGTGCTGAGAATATGCATGAAAGCCACAAAAAGGGTCAATTACAAATTAAAATACCACTCTATATTCTAGAACATCTGTTCATAGAGGTAAATGACCATCACCTCCATCAATTTCACAAAAAAGTATTTATAACAATCTTCATGCAGTGGTGTCATAATTGGGACAGTTGAGGAAGTTGTGAGAAGAGATAGGAGATAAAACATTCCTTTTGAAGTGTTAAGAGTATTACAACCATTGTCACCATCCAATTTGACACCAATTCCATAGAAAATTAACTTTTGAACCCAAGTCAAACAAAAAAAAAAGAAATGGGGGGAGGGTTTACTAAAAGAGAACCTACAGATACAAAGAGAATTCAATTACACACTCCTGTAGCAAATTTTTTTATGAGGCATCAATGGTTAGGTGTATTTTAGCTTCTAAGAGGATATGATGATGATATAGCTTGATAATTTGCAATGTCCCTACACCCTCAATAAAATGTTAGTTCCACTATTGTGGTAAGGGGACTAGCCATAACCATCACACATGAATTGATCAACATAATAACAACATTACACTAGGAATCAAGTGGAATAGAGAAGATAGGGTCACTAGTGCCTCTACCAAAAAAAAATTATTTTCGACCAATTAGAAGCACATAGAAGACAAAAACGGTGTTATAAAGGAGAGTTTACCTTACCCATTAAATGAAGAGCCTACCACATCCTCAAGTACATTTATTTTGAAGGTAGATTGAGTGTAGCCTAGGGCTACATTTCAGAATGTTGCATGAGATTATATTTAAGGAGGTTTTTCCTTTGGAACAGAGGTTGAACATACCCTACTTCCTCCTCCACTCCATCAGAGACATGAGCCAAAGTGTTAGAGAAGGAAAACACCAACACTTGGCTCACTATGGTTTGATTAAATTAATAGTGGAGGATGCCATCAATACACTCAGAAATCATGTGTTGTGGTATAGTTTCATTGACATGGATAGAGGGACTTTGATAAGTACAAAAAATATCACTCCTAGAGATACCCATGCCTCTAGCCTTGGAGATAGGGATGATGGAATAAAGGAGGAAGAGACCGAAGAAGAAGAGATGGAGATAGAGGAAGGAAAAATAGAGGATGAATAGGAAATGAAGGAAAGTGACATGGAGGAATAAGAGAATGAAGTAGAACAACAAGATTTGGGCCCCCAAAATACCACTAAAATCTCTCTTCAACAAAATATTATGTCACTAGGAGACACTGAGGATATAGTGGCTGCCACCTTAGCCACTTTGATCACATGTGTGAAACCCAAGAAGAAAAGGAAAATTCAGACTCCCATGTATTTTAAGACCAGAAAGCTAACTAGGGTGTGTTACACGTATTTTTGTCACCATGAAATTTGACTGCTCATATGGGTCTATCACCACCCATATCATGTTCCCTTAGAGGTAAAAAACACTAATGTTCCTGAATCAAGTCTTGGAATTGGATAAAAGCTCTATAAAACCCTTAAAAATCTACCTGCAAGGTTTTTCTAACCTTTCCCTGTGCATGTGTTGCTATTATTTCCATAAACTGTGAAAATTCCCGCAATTTTTTCCACTATTACCTGTGCACCCCCGTGAAAAGAAAATAAAAGAAAAAAGTAAATTCTAGAAGCCTATATGGTCGAATATTCTCCCAACTGGAAGCTTCTAGAGTCACAATCAGTTCAAGCTTTATCCCTCCACTTATGGAGCTTATCCCTTGGTCCATGAAGCTCAAATCCCTTCATGAGAGGAATCCATCCCCCTCTTCATGGAACTGAAACTACTTCTATTTCCATATAAATTGAGCTCAAGTTTTAGGTTGAAGGGTAGACACACATAGTTTGTGAATGATAAAAGCTGACTTATATAGTTTCTAAGATGAAGAGAGTTCATAAGCGTTCATACTTTCTACACTAGTGTGTTGTTGTTGGCATGAGAATGATCACACCCATGTGTCTATAACTCCATGATGGTATTCAGAGAGGAAGGCTTATCAGAATGAAGGAGAAACAATTTTTTAGGACCCTGGGAGAAATATGTTTAACATCAAGGCATCAGGTTGTAAAATTACTCTTTTTATTCAAGATAATACATACGGATCTCTTTTTCTCATTGCTTTGTTTCTATGCTTATTGTAATAATGTCAATACTTAGATTCCTTGATCACTAAGTTGGGTTAGCATTTTTTGATTATTATATGTTGCAGATGCTTTGATCCTTTGTCTTGTCTTTGATTGCATGTTCTACTCATTGGAGAAACCACTATGGAGTGATGAGACAAAAGGCTACATCAAACATTTGGATTTCAAGGTAGGGGCATGTCCTCTCTACTTTACTATTATAATCTTGGAATGCAATTAATCTAGAGGAAAAGGTTTTCAAATGGATCATTTTTTCTGGTTACTCACTGAGTACTAGGGAGATCGCTCTTGTCCGTAAGAGGGATTAATCAACGTAACAAAATGGCGGCCATACTGGGGATCTGGAGCTTAGTTTTCTTTGTTTGTATTTAGTTTGAATTTTAAGTTTTCTGATTTTGACTTCTCTGAGTTTGGTTGGGTAGATAAATTTTAAGAATCCTTGAAAAAGGAATTTTGTTATTTATCTTTTCCAATTTTTTCCTTTCCTGTGCAGTTTTCCGCAAAAAATAGTGCGGCAACCTGCACATCTTTTAGTTCAATTCAGTGCACATGCACATTGTATTCCACTGTAAGCTGCGCACCCCTTGGAAATTTTTGAAAATTTTAAATTTCTCTTTTTTCAGAGACAGATAACCTTATTCTTCAAGTTTTCCCTTATCCATTTACAGTCTCGCTAGTCTCTGTTAAGTTAATTGGGTGTTTTGAATATTCTTTTTTTAGAAATTATTAATTTTATTTCCTTTGGTCATTACTTCAAGGTTTGCCTTAGTTTCTTAACAAATTTTTCATCTCTGAGTGTCTGAGTGTTAATCGCCTTTGAGTGTTTTTACTTTTGAACTTTGGAATTTTGACCCAGGTTTCTTTACTTACACTTGATTGGTTCTTTAGATTATATTGGTGTAGGAAAATAGTCTTGTTGTTCTTTCGCTGATTTGGAATCATTTTGTGTTTGAGAATTCTCTTACATAATATTACATTTGCATAGTTAGAATTCTCATTTTCAGAATGTGAACAGAAAATGTGCATAGATTACATTTGCATATTTTTCATGTGAATTGTGCATATATTACAGTTGCATAGCTTACATTTTGGAAAAAGCATTAGTTTTTCTTGATGAAATTAGTGCATTAGAGAATTTGTTATATTTTGTCTTATTTATTTTTTGCATTATTGGAAGTGAATGGAACCTCTCTCCTTACTTTAGTTAGGATTCATCGAATTGAAAAGATTACACTATCATATTCGATTGCATTCAGTTTTGGGTCAGGTCATAACACCACTAGGTTTCATATCCATTTACCCTTTGAGTAAAAAATTGCCAAAATAACACATCGTTAAATAAAATTCATTTATAATTTTTTACATTTTCTTGGGCTCTTTCCACCAATCTAGCTCAGGATTAGTGCTTTGGAATAGGGAATAGTTAACTTTCCAAAGAAAATAAACAAACAATATGATCTTGCGGTAAGGAAAAATTCCAATTGTTGCAATTGTGCTCTGGGAAGCTCTTCTTAAAAGAGTCAAGCACGAGATCATGTTGGACCCGGTGAGGTAATCGTACCTATCTCATTGGAAAATTTAGAATATGTGCACATAATAAAAACTGTAAACCTTAGATTAACCATTGTCGAGGAGCCTGGGGTCATTTGTTAGAAAACCTCAGATTTACCATGTCGAGGAGATTTCAAGGGGATTGAGCTTGATACTTCACCCTTGCGTGTATATAATATCGTAGACTGTTCCCCCAGGTGCATTTTTCTCTGTTAGTGACTTTAGTGGACATAATATTTAGGATTTTTCCCAAGGTGACGATGGAGGGAAAGTCCCACTGTACCTGGAGCAAACGTTGACTAGACTCACTTGGACTTTTCAGAGGGTACTCTTCACTTCGAGATGGCATTGTGAGGATACTCTCACCGAACTTTTTCATTAAGTAGGTTGTCAGGGTAACTAATCTGACCACCAATTTTTCACATTAATCTCTGTGACGTTGTTTTTCATCACCAACTAGTGGTTTTATTGTGGAAACACACTGTTTGTGTGTGGTTTGACTCCTATATTTGATAGCACGTGTTCATTGGTTTGTTTTTAATTTTTAGAGAACTTAGGTGTGGATTGTGAATTTTGATTGTTAATATTTTTAAATTGTTAAAAAAATTCACTAAAGTTGAATTTAATGGCAACTGTTCCGGAATTTACCAACCAAGGAACCCCTTTGAACGAGAATCCTAGTGCTTTTCCTTTCTTTGGAAATGTTGGTCCTCATTTAATGGCTACATTGTCATTACCTAGATTTACCATAGGTTTACCAGTATGGTTATCTTCAACTTCGTTGGCCTCGAATACTCCAATTGTTCCGCCTCAACCGGATGCTTCACCTCAATAGAGTTCACCATCTCAACATCACCAACCTCATGTTGACCCTTTACCTTCTTCACCAAACATGTCTTCCTCCCTTTCTTCTTCTTCTCTTGGTAAAATCCTTGATGCTAGTAACCAAGTGAATAAGAAGAAGAAGAAAGGGAAGAAAAAGAAGAAGCAAGATAAGAAAGAAGTCAACCAACCAACCATGGCTGTAAGTGTTAGTAATGATTAGGAAACCTCCAACATGCATTGAAAATCCAAATACCGTTGCAAGATTTGTAAGGGTGACCACTTCCTTATCAATGGTCTTGGTATTCCTAAGGTCTTGGAAGTATGGTAAGAAAAATCCTATCAATTTATTGTTGATGCATCAACCAGTGATTTTCAGGTTCTTGGGAAAAAGGCTAAAGTTAGGTTTCCTTGTAGGTTATGCAAAGGGAGTCATCAAACTCACATTTTCCCTGACATGGATGAAGCCTAAATTTTTTTGGAAAACCTTACCATTCAACAACAAAAACTTCCAACTAGTTATCGTAAACTTTCTCCCAACCTACCATCAATTAAAAAAATGATTGATCTAATTCCAAGTACTGTCAATCCCACTCTTCCATTCGAGAGTGAAACTGATATCACTCAGGTTGATGATCCATTAGTTGATCAAGTCATCAACTTGATTTCATATTCGGTCAATCCCACTCTCCTTGTAGAGAGTGAAATTCATACCGCTTAGGTTCTTCTTGTTACATCAAATTCTTCTACACTGGGGGGAATTTCACCTGTTCCTACAAAACCCCCTCCAAGTGCTGAGGTCTTTTTCTTTGATTGGAGTAGACTGACAGAACCTTGTCTTCCTTCCTCCATCCCTTTCCAAATCATTATGAAGGCTTGTGGTAAGAATTTGTGTCGCACAAATGTAGACGAAGGTGCTTCTTTTAGTATTTTATCCTCAACTACTTGGCAAGCTTTGGATTCCCCTCAGCTTGTGCCTATTACATAGAATCTGTTAGATTTTAACAGAACCATTAGTGAACCTTCAGGGATCCTTCCGAATTTTCCTATGACCTTGGAAGGTAAAACTGTCGGTATTGATCTTATGGTAGTCTGAGGCCCCTTGGATTTCAATTTTCTCCTTGGGTGAGACAATTGCTATGTAATGAAAGTTGTCATATCGATACTCTTTCGCGTGATGTCTTTCCCTCACAATGGAAAAATTGTGACTGTTGACCAAATTTCATTCGTTAGTCTTGATTTGACTACCAATAATCTGACACCCCTCAACTTTCCTTATACGGAAGTGGTATCTACCCCGACACGGGTTAATTATGTGGCAACCAGTCCCATGTTTTCAATTACCGATGCAAGCGAGCCTCTCACTTTTTTCTCAGCTTCCTTTCACTTAGATCTAGTAATTGACATGGTAAACCCTATGGGGGTATTTGAACATGATGTTCTAATATCTATTGAGTCCCTTGACATGGTTTCCTTCCAGAGAATTGTTCTTCCATCTGATGAAGACCTCTTGGAATCCATGATCGAGGTGTGTCGCTTGACATGTGTTTCTTCCAGTCGAAATCCATGATAAATGTATCTATGAGGATGGTTCTTTTACCGTGTCAACCTCATAAAAAACTAAAATAGGTTCCCATGAGGATAGTTCCTTTTACTGTGTCAACCTCATTAAAAAATGAAACAGATACCATGAGGAGAGTTCTCGTTATTTTGTCAACCTCGTTAAAAAATTAAATAGGTTCCCATGAGGATAGTTCTCTTTATGTGTCAACCTCATTAAAAAATGAATCATTTGGTTGAGGATAGTTATTTTACTATGTCAACCTCGTGAAAAAATGAATCAGGCAATGAGCATAGTTATTTTCCTGTGTCAAGCTAATTAAAAAATGAAACAAATCCTCTCCTAATTAAGTCGAGTCTTTCATATGATCTCGTAAATGAAATGAAGCTTGGGGGCATGTGCTCTTGCAGGGTACGCTTGGGGGGCATTCAAACCTATCTCAAGCACATTTTTCTCTCTGTTTCAATCTTGTGTAAAAATTAAACAAACTTATCTCAAGCATGATTTTCCTTTGTTTCAAGCTTGTATAAAAGTGAAACCTATCTCGAATCCATTTCAGTTATTATTTTCAAGTCTCGTTAAACTCATGAAGATCCCTAGATTCTTTTGCTATATTTTCATTCTCGTAAAACACATGAAAATTAAATTTCTTTCCGTATTTTCCTGCTCATAAATTAAATTGAAAATTGGCCATATGAGTACATTTTTTATCAGTTTTCCGAACTCATTAAAACTTACGAAAAATTGAAACCATGGAGTTATATTTTAAGCCATTTTTAATTTGAAAATATTTCCGAGTACTTGACTATTCGAATTCATTAAAGTGAATGAATATTTGTATATTCAGTATAATTTTTCCCCTTTTCCGAAATGAATTAGACTAATTATGAAAAAGGTATAAGTTGACTAATCATGGTCAATAGAGTTCTATCGTGCATTATTTTATCCTTTTTCGGGCTTGAGAGACTAAATTTGTGGAAAATAACAACCATGGAGTTTACTTATGTTTTTCTTCTAACTCCCTAAATCTGAAAAATGCTAAGTTTCTCCTATACTGGACTTGTTAAAATTTAACAGTAAAGGACCTGTTGATCACAAAAATACCAAACCAATCCTTCTTAGGGTTTGATTTTAATACTAATATGGACTCATTTGAAGGATGAGATTGCACAAACAAGAAAATTTTATCCTCCTCAAGCTTGAAAAAAATAAAGAGGTACTTGCCATTAATGGTGGGGGAAAAAGAGAGAAAAAGAATGCAGTTTTCATCCTTGTTTAGAAAGCAACATGCCATTCTTGAAAATGACACTTTGTCACACTTGTACCTGGGTTGGGAAATCCTTTGTCTAAAATTTAATCAAACCACATTGAAAGTCTTCAAACGGTTTCTGGGTATTAGCTTTAGGTTAAATTACATCTATCATCCTTAAAATAGTCGGACCCATAGAGCTCCAAGGAGAATAGAAATAGATGCTATAGGAAAATCAGAGTGTGCTACAGGAAAGGCAAGGTGTGTTACAGGAAAGACAGGGTGTGCTATAGGAAGAAAATAAAGTGCTATAGGAAGAACAAAATGCAAACAGGGAAGGGGAAAAGTCACTAATAGAAATGAAAATTTCCCAAATGGAAGGAGAAAAGGTAAAAGGGGAGGCACTAGTTGTAAAACAAAAACCACAAGAGGAAGCTAACTCTCCAAGAACATTCCAAAAAGACATCACAAAATTCCAAGAACCTAACCCACAACCTATTTTGAGCTCTTACTGCAATTTATTGAAGGAGGGAGGCTGATCCCTAATAATCTCTCAATTTGTATATTTTATGAGCTATAGATAGAAAGGGGGTACACACACACGTGGATGAAAATTTCCAAATCCAGAAATGTTGAGGATGTGGGGTTAATGAAGGAGAGAATTATTGAGATGAGGAAGGACATAGTTGATGTTAGACTCAGAGAATCATTGTTGAGAGAACAATTACAAGTAGAGAAATCATAGAACATGAGGCTGAAGGAGCAGTTGCAACAGAAGGACAAAAACAATTTCAATATGGAAACTCTTTGCATAGAGGAAATATAATACATACACCCTTCTAATTCTTATCCAGTCTACTTGAAAGAGAAATGGTTGAAGTTTCAAATCATAACCTTAGCACAACATGGTTCATTTCCCTTTAAAAATTATAGGCAATTCATTGTTTTTTGCATACAGTCCAGTGTGTAAGAAAGGCTAGGATGTCAGAATTTTACATGCACAACATTATTTTTTAGGACATGAATATTTGGGACCCCAATTCTAGGTTGGGTGATATTTTGTTGATAGCCTTAGCATGTTCGGTAAAAAATTAAGAAACAAGGGTAGAAGAAGTCAAGAGGGGAATGAAGAGAGAAGAAAGAGAACCCCTCCAAATTAGGGCAGAACTCATAAGTGCTAGAGGCATCATCAACAATCACCAGATGATCTCCAATAATGATGACCTTGCAGACAAATACATTAACACCCAAGCACAAGAAATATCACATTTTGATGGCATATCCAGATTAATAGGAGAAGATAGTGTGGAGGCATGCCAAAGAAGACAAAATGCTCTAGCACTTGGCTTAAAGAACATGGAGTACCATACTCCATATATATTGAGATTTGCCTTAGAGAATGAAAATTTAATGGATAAGAATAAAGCTAAACCCACCTTTGGTGCTAGGGCTACATGAAGGGAGAGATAAAACACAAGACCATAAGTAATGGGAGGAACTAGAAAATAATGCAAGGTTCTACCCACCAGAAGCAGCTCCTTATGAACTACCTTGGGATGTTAGGGGCGCTACTAGAGCTTTGAAGGAAATCAGGAGAGAGGACTGATTTGGAGGGGGTGATGATGAGGCCCACCATAAGGTATATTTTAAGGGGTTATAGTGTCATATTTTAGCTTATTTAATCTCTCTCTCTCTCTCTCTCACACACACATTTTATCACATTTTTTCATATTTTTCTTAGTGAGAATGGTGTAAGAGGATTGTCATGACTTGAAGCTTAACATGGTTTAATTGCAGGAAATGAAGGGAATAAATCTATTTTTGAGTAAAACTCCATGTCGTGACTCAAAGTAGACAATAAGGAGAAATCATAGGAAGGTTTTCCACTTCCTTAACTTCCACAATCAACCCAATATATCCTAATATCCTCCTCCAACAATTCGAATTCAAAGGCAACCAAGCAAATGAATGTTCAAAGGAAACCAAGAAAATGAATGTTCAAAGGAAACCAAGCAAGTGAATGTTCAAAGGAAGCCAAGCAAGTGAATGTTAAGTGGGAGCCAATATACACACCTATTGAAGATCAAGGGGGAAAATGCCTACTTTTTAGGGAGATGTTGGTAGCTTCCCATTAGTATAAATAAACAATAACAATATCTCATTAAGATTCGATTTTCATAGGAAGCTAGAAAACTCTTCACTCTGTATTAGAGATATATTGACTCCCATTTTGATGTAAGAAACATGTTATGAAATGAGAATGAGAAGCTGGTTTTCCTCTCACTGATTTGATTCTAGAGGATTGAAGCTTGTGGGTTAGGGCCCAATCCATGAGATGCAATATCTCTTGAGTACATTTTTGTTTCCTTTATGCTTCAATATTTTGGTTGATGTTATTGAATTTTAGTAGCACCTCAAACATTAAAACTATGTTGACAGTCCTCCTCTCTCACCTCTTCCATTGGATCTTGAGGAGGTGTTGGAAATACTAAGAGGGGGGGGGGGTGAATCAAAATTTATTTCAATTAGTATTATTATTAATCTTTTAGAGCATTGGTTAATCTTCAACTTTTATCAATGTTTGTACAATGATAGTAGTAAACAAAAGGAACACAAATGCACATAGTTTTTAAGGTGGAAACCCCCTCTGGGACAAAAACCCTCTTGAATTCTTTTCTAATAATTCATTAATCTTCAAATCCAATTGAAAAGAAAGCTCCAACTTCCTAGAATCTATAAAATAATTCTTCTCCATCTCCCACTGGATCGACGCTCCAATGTCTGAGATTCTTCAGTAGTCATCTGAATGGGTGCCCCAACACCCAATGAGCTACAACTCACCCTAGCACCACCCTACCACCCTAAATTTTTCACAAGCTTGAACTTGTTGGTGACTTCATGCACCACCCTACCACCACCCTACCACCCTATAGAATAATAAAAGAAGAATGGACTCTTATACCAGGGAAAATGGTCCACTTTACAATGATATAGAATGATGTAGAAGAATAAGACACACTAGAACATAAACCCAACTATGACACAACAACCTAATGATGATCCTAGACCTCCCGACACTGCCTCTTCAACTCTTGGAAGATAGACACCTATACAACTTTTACAATGATGGTTTTATAATGACTTAGTACAACGATACCTTTACAATGACTATATGCAGTGCTGACCACTTGAAGACTTCATGTGGTGAACTTCTTGCTGTTGTTCTGCACCTTTATTGCTACTCTTGTCATGCTACCCTTTCTCACACTTCAGAACATTAGATCATGCATTGAGTCTTAGCTTGATGAATATATAATACCTGCAAAATTTCTTCAAGGAAATACCCATGACATGATAATATAAAAAATTACCTCATCCTATAGAGCATATGTGAGTGCAAAATAAAAAAAATAAAAAATTAGAATACAAAGAACCTAATGCAATTAAGAGATGAACTTGCATATATAGAAGATACTTAACTTGATCTTACCTTTACTGCATCATTTTGCTACACCTTGCTTTGCTTTTCTTCCCTATAAAGTCTGGTCCTTGAGTAATTACCTACGGACTAGGTTGGGCTTCCTCCTTCCACCAACTATGAGAAGACAGAGCTATGACCTGCAGGTTGAGATTAGGTTCCTCCTTCCACTCAATAGAGAAGATAGAGCGAAGTTAAAAAGTGTTGAGATGGTCATTTTCGTGTGTGTTATGGCAACTTGACTCCCTTGAATTTGTCTCCATGCATAAAGGTCTTATTTTTTCTTGCTTACTTGCTCGCTTTATTACTTGGCTTCCCACGTCCTTTCTTACTTGCCTGGAACCCTTTTTTCCCAACAACCCCACCAAAAAAAAAATCCAACACCCAATAGAGACCACAAAATTACAGGAAACTTTGACCCATAAGTGAAATTACTCATTGGATTCACTCCACTACCCTTGAAAGCACATGATCTAGCTTTTCCTTTCCTTCTAGGAGCTTGATATTGAATATGATGTATCTTTTTTATTTCATATTCCCAATATGTGATCTTCAGTCTTGTAGTAGCCCTCTGAGTCTTATTTCCAATTCCATAGGTTTAACCTGATTTGGATTCTTCAAGTCAAAGGTATGCCCAATCTCTCACGATGACCTAATTATGGACTAGTTCAGTAGAGCGAACTTGTACGACGTGCCACATGTCACTGTTTCCTCCTCTGGCTCTGAAATTGATATAAATAAAACTAAAGTTTGTGCAATATTCACCACATTTTATATAATTCCAATCCTCTTCTCAAAGAGAGAGTTATGACGATTTTCCCAGGGTCACCTCTTTGAGATGAAATTCGGAAGCCTGCAAAAACCATAAATTCCACAGATCATATCCTCAAAAATATAATGAACCAAGATCTGAAATTAAGAAAGGAGATTCTTCAAGATTTTTTCCAAGTGGGTTTTTTGTTTCAGTATTTGAAGCTTCGTAGAAAAAAGTTATAGCGAAAATTCCACGATGCCCTGCTTTTGGTAGCGAAATCCTTACATGAGGAGGATATGAGGGTCACAATTTATGTAAATTCTTAGGTTGAGAGGGTCTTCAACAAGTGAATGTTGGAGGGATTTTAGGATCTTAAAAAATTATTAATTATTGACTATTCAATGACTGAAACCAATTATTAGTGTCATGCCACAACCCCATGGGGTTTTAGCCCACTAACCGGGGTTACTAAATTCAAACAAAAATATCTCTCAAACCATGAAGAATTACGTGGCATGACATATATCAATGGAAACATATTAACAAGTATAAACTATCCCAAATATCCTTGAATCAGAATAGAGTAATTTTTCAAGTCAAAATTTCCATGCAAGATCGAGGTAGTCCCTGGTGCTGCTTGGGTTGACATTAATGACAACCATTGATCAACAACCTCCCCCTTTGGCATTGATGGAAGCAGAAGTACTTGCGATCATGACACCTCTTCCTACAACATTCTCTCCCCCTTGACATCAATGGAAAAGGGTAACCCCCCAGACACACAACCATCCTATGGACCGGTACACACTTCCACTCCCCCTTTATTTTATGAATAAGGAAAATATAATGAGAACTTGGGAGAATCCAAAGCTTCTGGCGAAGATATTCAAATGATTCGTGAGGTAAAGTTTTAGTGAATATATTAGCGATTTGTTCTTTTGTACCAACATATTCAAGTTTGATATTATTTTCAATGACTTTTTCTCTAACAAAATGATATTTGATCAGAATTTGTTTTGTTTTTTAATGCATGACAATATTCTTGGAGATGTTGGTGGCATTGATGTTATAACAGAAGATGGGAATAGGCTAACTGAATTGTACGTGAATATATTGAAAATTTTGTTTCATCCAAAGGATTTGAGTATAACAAGCTGCCCTGCAATCTATTCTGCTTCCATTGTAGATAACAAGATTGAGGTTTTCTTTTTTCTCAACCATGATACAAGACAACCACCTATAGAGAATGCTACTCCACTAGTAATCTTACGATCATCAATGCTTCTTTCCAAATATTAATTTGTAAAGGCTTGAATAATGAGATTTTTACCCTCGGGATACCATAAGCCATATTCTATTGTGCCCTTTAGATATCAAAGAATTATTTTGACGACAATAATATGTGATTCTTTTGGTGCTGCATGGAATCTTGATACTATTCCAACTGCTTGCATAAAATCTAACTGGGAGGCTGTTACATATAAATAATACCAATCATAGATATGTACAACCTCTAATCCACATCGTTATATGATTCTTCTATGCTCAATTTGCAACTTGTTTCCATCCGAGTAAGGACGGGTTTGTAATCTTCCATTTTGAATTTCATGAGAATTTCCTTGATGTACTTGGCTTGACATATAAATATTCCTTTCTCTTGTTGAGATATTTGAATTCCTAAGAAGCATGTCAGCTCACCAAGTAAAGACATCTAAAACTCACTTTGCATCTTTGTAGCAAAGTTCTTACTTATTCGATCATCATTGCTACCAAATATTATATCATATACCTCAACGATTGTTAAATTATCTTTATCTATTTGTACATAAAGATTTCTATCAACAATACCTTTCTTGAACCCTCATTGATGTATATATCCATAAAGACGAGCATACCATGCTCTCTGAGCCCACTTGAGACCATATCGAGCCTTATTTAACTTGCAAACATAGTCTTCTTTTTCTGATAGTAGAAAACCTTCAAGTTGTTCAATGTAAACTTATTCTTCTAATTCACCATTCAGAAATGTTGGCTTAGTATAAATTTGGTAGAATTTGATTTTTCTTGAACATGCATAGGAAAGAAACACCTGGATGGCTTCAATTTTGGAAACTGGTGCAAATGTTTCATCAAAATCAATTCCTTCCACTTGTGCATAGCCTTTGCAAACCAATCTTGCTTTGTTTATAGTAACCTGCCCATCTTCATTCAATCTGTTCCTGAACACCCATTTAGTCACAAATGACATTTTTATCTTTTGGTTGTGGAACTAATTTCCAAGTTTTATTCCTCTTGATTTGATCCAATTCTTCATTCATAGTTGCTACCAAATGATCATTCTAGTTAGCTTCCTCAAAACTACTAGGCTCAAAGGTTGCTAGAAAAGCAATGTGAACTTATTGTGATGAATGAAGTTGTTAACCTTTATTTATGTCACCAATGGTTTTATTTAATGGATGGTTATTTTGAATCCATTATTTTGTTCTCTTTGGAGGATCATCTTGTTCTTGTTCCTGTATATCTTGATGATCATTATTTACTTCTTGGTTGACATTTGCTTCTTGTTCTAGAATTTTCTCTGTGTCTCTTTCAGTCTCTGTCTCAAGTTTCAAAGAATCTAGATCCTCATCATTATTCATTAGAAAACCATCTTCGCAAATGTAACATTTATGCTCTCCACTATCTGTTTTGGCCTTAGATTATAGCATTTATAGGCCTTTCTTTTGCGTGATTAACCAACAAATATACCTTCGTCAACACGTGATTCAAACTTACCCAACTTTTGATCTTCTCTTTTGATATAATATTTTCTTCTAAATATTTTGAAATATTTTACATTAGCTGGTTTTCCTTTCCATAATTCATATGGGGTTTTGTTGCAATTATTTATGAGAAGACTTCGGTTGATAATGAAGACTGCCATATCAATTACTTGAACCCAGAATTTTTCATCCAATTTTGAGTCTTTCAGCATTGTTCTACCCATTTCCTGTATGGTTCTGTCCTTTCTTTCAACAACTCGATTTTGCCGAGGTGTTCGTGCTGTTAAAAATTGTTTTTTTATTCCATTTTCATCACAGTATTGCTGAAATAGTTTGGAAGTGAATTCTATACCATTATCTGATCTTAGACACTTTATTTTCAAATTAGTTTTATTTTTGACCAAATCCTTGCAGATCTTAAAGCACTCAAGTGATTCAAATTTTTTTCTTTAGGAAACTGGAGGTTTCCATCCAGGTATAGTCATCTATCATTAACATTAAATATAATTCTCCATCTAAGCCTTTTGTTCTCACATGACCACATAGATCAGTATGTATCAATTCCAATGGTTGTGATGCAAAGTGTTATTTTGTTTTGAATTCGACTTTTGTCTGCTTGCCTTGTCGGTAGGCCTCACATAGTGTGTTGAAGTGTTTTGAGATTTTCATCATTTCTCGTACTGCTTCCTTTTTTCTTATCCTGACAAGATTTTCAAAGTTTATGTGAACCATTCATTTGTGCCATAACCAACTTTCATCTTCTTTAGCTAGTAGACATGCTTTAGTTTCTTCATCCAAAACATATATGTCATTTGGAGCTCGACTTGTTGTAGCCACAATTTTACCATACTTGCCTTTCCCAATTTCACATTTTGTGGAGTTGAATAGCATTGTGTGTCCTTGATCACATTTTTGTCTAACATTGAGCATATTGTGATTCATGTTTTCAACCAATAGAACATTCTTGGCTAGATCATCTTTTCTTTTAAGAGTGACGGTACTTGATCCTATAACATTTGAAGATCCATCATTTCCAAAGGACACGGTTCCATCCTTCTTTTATTTTAGAGATAAAAATTTCTTTCTATCTCCAGTCATATGCGTTGAGCAAGTGCTATCAACATACCACACATATTTTTTGTTTGATACCTCTTGTTTATTGTGCTTGGCCATAAAAAATACTCTCATTGGCTTCTTCTTCACTGTCATTGTCTTCATTAGCTGATGAGCTATCTTATTTATAGAGAAAGTTCCTTTTGAATCCTTTCTTCTTGCCTTGCTTGTTGAATTTATTAAAGCCTTTCTTTCCTTTTGAGTTTCCATCACTTCTGTTCGGAAATTTTGCTGCAAAATTCCCAACCTCACCATAGCCGGAACATATCAATGGAAGTTTACCTTTGAATTTTCCCTTACCAATTTTTAGTTTTCTTGCAAAGTAAGCATATTCTCCATATGAAATACCTTCTTCATCATATTCCTTTTCGTCACACTTGCAGGTGCAAGCCTTTGCCTTTGAAGTTTGTTTATCCTTATTGGTTTTCTTAGATGCAGTGAACACAATTTCTAGTTTTGAAGTATCCTCTTCTTCATCAAGTCTCATTTCATATGCTATGAGAACTCCATGTAATTCCTCTTTGCTGAGTTTGTCTAGATTTGCACTCTATTCTAAGACCGATACCTTTGGGTTGAATCTTCATGGTAACATTCTAAGAATATTTCGTATTATAGTCTTCTCATCAGCAGACTCTCCCAATCCTTCTAGAGTGTTGGTTATTTCATCAACGTGTTGGAAGTATGCAACAATGTTGTCATATTCTTTCATTCTGAGTTGCTCAAAATTTTCTCTGTATATTTGAAGCTTTGCTTCTTTGACATTTGAGTCAACTTCATATATATTCTCAAGTTTGTCCCATACATTTTTGGTGGTTTTACAACCCAACACCTTATGATAAGAAGATTCAATAAGTCCAATGATAATAATATTCTTTGATTTTTCATCATTTACCAAATTCTTCTTACCTTTTTCATCCACGGTTGGTGTAAATCCATTTTGAATAGTTTCCCATACTTCATAACCTTGCGCCAAGAGATAGACCTTCATTCTTCCTTTCCAGAGTGCATAATTATTTTCATTGAACAAAGGTACACCATTCTTGGTATGCTCCATGACCTCCTTCCATCTGTTAAACTGCTATTAAAGGAACCAAGCTCTGATACCAATTGTTGGAAATACAGGGACGAGGGGTGAATCAATATCTATTTCAATTAGTATTATTATTAATCTTCAATTATTATCAATGTTTGTACAATGATAGTAGTAAACAAAAGGAACACAAATGCACACACTTTTTATGATGGAAACCCCCTCCAGGACAAAAACCACCTGAATTATTTTCTAATAATTATTTAATATTCAAATCCAATTGAAAAGAAACCTCCAACTTCCTAGAATCTATAAAAGCATTCTTCTCCAGCTCCCCCTGGATGGATGCTCCAATGCCCAAGATTCTTCAGTAGTCAACTGAATGGATGCCCCAACATCTAATGAGCTACAAATCACCCTAGCACCACCCTACCACCCTATAGAAGAATAAAAGAAGAATGGACTCCCGTACCAGGGAAAATTGTCCACTTTACAATGATATAGAATGATGTAGAAGAATAAGAAACACTATACCATAACTACAACTATGACACAACCACCTAATAATGATCCTAGACCTCCCGACACTGCCTCTTCAACTCTTGGCAGATATACACTTGTAAAACTTTTACAATGATACCTTTACAATGAATGTATGCAGTGTTACCTACTTGAAGACTTCATGTGGTGAACTTCTTGCTATTGTTTTGCACCTTGATTGCTGCTCATGTCATGCTACCCTTTCTCACTCTTTAGAACATTAGATCATGCATTGAGTCTTATCTTGATGAATATATAATACCTGCAAAAGTTCTTCAAGGAAATACCCATGACATGATAATAGCAAAACTTACCTCATCCTGTAGAGCATATGTCAATGCTAAAAAAAACAAAAAATTAGAATACAAAGAACCTAATGAAATTAAGAGATGAGCATGCATATACAAAAGATACTTACCTGGACCTTACCTTTGCTGCATCATTTTTCTGCACCTTGCTTTGCTTCTCTACCCTAGAAAGTCTAGCCCTCTGTATCCCTTGACAACACACGATCTAGCTTTTTTCTTTCCTTCTAGGAGCTCGATATTGAATCTGATGTATCTCTATGATTTTAGATCCCCAATATGTGATATTCGGTCCTGTGGTAGCCCTTTGAGTTTTATTTCCAATTCCACAATTTTGACCCATTTTGGATTCTTCAAGACAATTATAAACGGAAATATCTTGACAATTATAAACCATCCCAAATATCCTTGACTTGGAATAGAGTAATTTTTCAAGTCAAAATTCCCATGCAAGATCGGGGTAGCCCCTGGTGCTGCTTGGATTGACATCAATGACAACCACTGATCAACATGAGGAAGGTCTTCCACCACAGGACAAAAAAATTAAGTTTATGATTTCTTGGAAAAGATAAAATAGTGTTCATTTTTTTTATCATGAATATTATATAGATTAGAGGTTAGATTTATGTTTTATTGAATGAGTAGCTTAAGTTAAATTCAACTCATATTTGCCATTGTTTTACATGATAATTTGTTAATGATAAATGCATGAGTAAATGTAAATGAGTAGGTTTGACTGCAACATCAAAGAAGGACTCCCTTTCATCCCTTTCACTTGGGATTTCAAACCTCTTTTAGTTTCCCTTCCATTCTACTACCCACAACCCTGTTTTGAAGACCATCTTCACAACCAATGAGAGAAACCTTCTCAGTGCAAGACAAGCCTTCCGAAGGTTCTGAGCTCGGCCAAGGGAGTTGGTCATCCCTCATCCACTTAGATCCAACTTTACCTCACCTTTACTGACCTCCATTCCACCGTTCCTAGCCTCAAAACCCTCTCGGTCTGTTTCATGTAGCATTACAAAACTTCCTATAGAAAAAATAAGGATCCTGTAGTAGCATTGGGAGCCACCTCCTTCACTCCATAATCACTCCTCCACCTCAACTGAACTTAGTGTGAGCCTTAGTGTACCCCTAGCTTTGAATTCTTGGTCCAAGGATAACCCTAGGTCATCCAAACTCCTTCTCTTGCTACAAAACAGAGTAATTTGAATGTAATTATCCCATCATAGAATACATCGTTAGCATAGTAGCTAGCATGCAATACATAGAAGTTAATTTATCATAGATTCAATATGTGTGTGAAATGATATTAGTTCCCTTCTTGCAAGTTAATTTAGTAGCCTATATAATGCATGCAATCTAGTGTAATTTCCCTTCTTGTAACTAGATTAAGTGCTAATATTTTCCATTGCAAAAATAGACATTAAGTAGATGAATAAGTGAAATCTAGTATAATTTCTTTTCTTGTAAACAAAATAATGTTCATGATTTTATTTCAGTCTTGAGTTTAAATTAGAATTGTGACAGACTTCCTCCTTTAGGATAACCATAATTCCTAACACCTTATAGTATAACTAAGATGAGGATGACATGAGTAGAGCTCATCTATTGTGCATATAGCATTGGCACGTCCAAGTTTGTACGAACCCCAGGTTGATAAGTAAAGTTAAGTAGCCGATGGGAGTTGCAACAATCTTGGTGCAATACAAGGTCTCACAAATGGAAAGAGGTTCTTGATTGGTCCCATAAATAGGTATATTTTGAGGTCCATATTTCTATCCTCCAGCCCATAAATTATTTCTTTCTTCACATTAATTTACATTTTTGGCTATAATGTGCTTAATAGGATGACTAAAGGGTGATTGTTATACTTCTTGGCCTAATGTGGTTTATGTGAAGGAAAGAGAGAATTTTTTAGTACATTTATGATGTAGAGGCACATTGGAGGTAACTAGAGGAAGTGTAGGAGGCTTTTCCCCTGCATTTACTCTTCTTTGACTCAAAGTAATCCCTAGAATCACTCATCCTCACTCACCTGCAACTAAAAATATACTAATAGCCAATGAACTCAGGTACATAAGGGGATATAAGGTAACTAGATTCACTAATTTCAATATTTTGTAGGGAACCAATCCTCCTCTGAAGGAAGTTTCCCCTTAGTCATATTTTTTATAAATAAATAGGCCTAAGGGCTCATTAGGATTCAATATTTTGGAGCTAGGAAGAGCTATTGAGGGAAATTACTTGATATATTATTTCAATTTTGAGATGATGTATTTGAACTCCATTTTTAGTTAATGAAAGGTTCATTATTGGTCTACATCTGAGTTAACTTTTGAGGGATGAAACCCTTGGGTTAGGGACCAAGCTAGAGGATTTAGCCCCTCTCATGTATTTTTTTTTGTCCTTGTTTAAGTTGCTATATTTATTTCCTTTTTTAGGCATAATTTAGATTGAAAAAATTGTTGTTGCAGGCTTGATTACAACCTCTCTTATGGGAAGCGTGATTGAAGAGTCCACAACAACAAGCGAAAAAATATGTTTGTGTTTCTTTGAAATTTTTTAGGATTTGTTTTGTAATTATATTGCATACTCTGTTTCTGCACCCTAGGAGTTAATATCATGTCTTTTAAAATGGATTAGATGCATGTTGTAGGATAGTATAGCTCCTGATGAAATAAAATTCAACTCATCCTTTCCACTTTGATTTGTTTTGCTGCAGTTTGATCATTAGATATATGTTCTTCCCAAGAGTAAAAGAGCTTTGTTGTTAGTTTTTAGGTACTACCCATTACTTGCAAGGATTGGAACACTCATCATACATACACTTTTTCATTACCATCCTCCTCCTAGACACCTTATACTTCTCTCAAATTTTGCCACCAAGATTATCTTTCTAGGGTCATTGAAGTACATCGTGAGCATGAATTTTTGTACAATATGGGCCTCTGATGGGTGCTAAGATTAGAAAAATGATTCACATATCCTTCATACACCCTCATCCACCTTACTCCACCTTCATAACACTTTTATTACTCTTAGGATGCTCTCGAACCCAATCCTATATCAAAATAGGGTATCCTATAACATCCTATAACAATCTTATAACACTGCCTAAACTTGGCCATATTTTCTCTGAGATCTTGATTTTTGAATTTTTGGATTGAATAATGACCTCCAAGATTTTAATCCATGATTTGGGAGACCCAAGGACCATTTTAGACCCATCCTTGCTTTATTGCAAGTACTAGACAACAATTAGAATTGGGAGGAAGATTTCCACATTGGAATCACAATGAGTATTGTTTTATGCAATGAGTAATGATCTTGATACTAAAGCTAAAACCATCTTATAATTAGTGATATAAAGGGAAACCCTTCAATAAAAATATATTAGACCTTGTTTTTTAAGTTAGACTCTTATATTTTATAGTCATGTGTTGTAGATCAAATTTCCTATTTCAAAGAAATTTGCAAATAGAGTAATAATTTACATTGTACAGGTAGAGTGTTGACTTGATTGTTTTGCAAGTATAATAACAAGGTTTATTTATGCAACTAGTATAGTATTTTTCCTTCATGTAGTTACAGTTAGTATTTACATATAATGAATGACACTTTCATTTTTGAAATTAGGATAATGTTCACCTCCTTGCAATTAGGGTAGGCTTTTGTATCTTCATACAAAGTCTCTTTGTGGCTAGCTGAAGGAGTGGTCTCTACATATATTGATTTGTTTCAATGAATTAGGGTGACATGAGTCAAGCTTGACCTATTGTGCACATAACACTATCACCTCTAAGTTTGTACGAACCCGAGGCTGATAATTTAAGTTGAAAGATTGGGAATTGCAACACTCTTATTGCAATACTTGGAATCATCAGTGCTCAAGGAAGATGTCAAGGAGAAGAAAAAAAATGCCAATTGCAAAGAAGAAGCATAAATAAGAACCATCATGAATACATGAAGGTATCTTAGCCAATGACATAATGATGACTTAGAAGGTTCCCACACTGATCTGAGACCCTTTGGAAGGTGAAGATGAAGTATAGATCAAATCTATCATCAAGACTGCAATACGAACAATAAAGAGAGGCAATTGGCATGGGTATATCACAATGAAATATTATGTCATAGTGACCAACTCAAGGCATCTCAAATTATCATCACATATTCCTATGTTTTCCATGTATTTTCCCACATGTTGTGGAATGTAATTATGTACCTTAAAAAAATAAAAAAAAATAAATGTGTGGAATTCCAAGAGTTACATGTGGAATATGAAAAGTCACAAGTGGACCAAATATTAAATAGAATTTAAAATTTCAATTAGGAGTCCAAAAGTCATGAGGGTAACTCAAGAGTGATAAGAAATATGAAAGGTCATTCCTCTTGTTATAAAATAAAGCTCATAACTCAAGTAAATGGATTTTTGGAGAGCTAGCCTTGGCTTATAGTCCAGCTTGTCATAGGAGAGAGAGTCATTCTTTGGAGAAGCAATAAGTGACTTAATGTTCCACAATTGGAGCTAGTGTCTCATCATTGTAACTATGTACTTATATATTTCAGTTAATTATTAAAAGCTCATTGAGCCAACACATTTTCATGCATGTATCATGAATATTGTAAGGTTATTCTTTAGATGTTTGTGGCATATGTTATGTTCATATGTACTAAAGACATTAGACTAATTCATTGGATATTGTGCTTATATTATTGAATGTGTGTTGTATTCACTTTAATGATCATTGTGTCTATGTGAACTACTTTGATAGATATTTAACGAATCTTTCCTTGCTCTCATGTTTCTCTTTTAGGATATTACTATTACTTTCCTTCTAGGGACTCACTCTTTAATCCCCTCTCGTGAAAGCCTCATTTTACACATTGCAATTGATGTTTCATAGTGTCAACTTACTTGCTGATTTCAAATTTTATGTGCATACTCTCTTATGTTATTCATTGCATCCAAGGAAAACTTTTGAGTTATGGAGGCCAAGCTAATACTCTAGATGGGGCTCCTACTCCAAATAGGGTGAGTTCTAATTGGGAGTTCATACTAGGGATACCCCTTTGTTTGACATATTTACAGCACCACAAACATATTTTTAGTAGAAACCATAAACCATGTTTAGAGGAGTATCTAATATTGAAACAATATAAGGATGCATTTCCTGAAGAAATACTAGGACTTCCTCTAAGGAGGGATATATACTGCACCATTGATCTCATTCCTAGAGAAATACCAGTATCAAAAGCATCATATAGAATGAGCATTCCCGATTTAAAAGATTTAAAAATTTAGTTGCAATAGCTGCTGGATAAGAAGTATACAAGACCTAGTGTATCACCTTGGAGTACATTAGTCTTATTTGTTAAGAAAAAATACGGGACTCTTAAAATTTGTATAAACTACAAATAAATTAACCAAATGACCATTAAAAATAAGTATCCTTTGCCCTAGTCTGATGGATTTTTTGACCAAGTCAAGGGAGTTTCAATTTTCTCAAAAAATGATATGAGATTTGGATACCATTAGATTAGGATCAAGGATGAGGATATTCACAAAATAAAATTCAGAACAAGATATGGAAAATATGAGTTCGTGGTACTCCCATTTGGACTCACTAATGCACCAACCACTTTCATGTGCCTGATGAATAGTGTGCTTAGCCCTTTTTCGGAAAAAGTTGCCATTATATTTATAGATGACATTTTGGTTTCCTAAAAAAACTAAAGAAGAACATGATCAACACTAGTAGATTTTTCTTCAAAAACTTAGAGAAAAGGAGCTTTATGATAATTTTAACAAATTCTCAGTTTACCAGAAAAAAATTCAATACTTGGACATGTAGTATATGAGGAACGAATTTTTGTGGATTCAGAAAATATAAAGTTATCTTAGAATTTTCAATACCTAAGGATGTAGTTGATATCAAATATTTTATGGGAATTGCAGGTTATCACATAAGATTTATATAAATATTTTCTAAACTGGCATATGCAATTACTTCTTTTCAAAATAAGGGAATAAAGTTTGAATGGAATTAGAAGTGTCAACATCACTTTGAGAAATTAAAGAAGATATTAAATATTGCTCCAATCCTGAAATTAGTTGATCCTAATAAGGATTTTGTATTCTACACATATGCCTGTAAGGAAGGTTTTTGGGGGAGGGGGTTTCTAATGAAATAATTCCATGTAATTAACTATGAATATAGAAAATTGAAAGACCCTGAGAGGATCTATGCCAAAATTTTTTTATAGATATCAACCATCGTTCATGCTCTAAAAATGTGGAGGAATTATCTCTTAGGGAGAAAATTTGAATTAAAAACTGATAATGCGAGTCTCAAATACTTGTTTTATCAACCAAATCTGAATGTTAGGCAGACACGATGGATTTTTTTCCTTAATAAATATGAATTTGAAATCATACACATTAAGGGAAAGAAGAAAAATATTTTTGATACATTGAGAAAAAAATTAAATCAGATTTGTACCATTTCTGTAACTAGCTGGAAAATAAATATGATAGAAAAGATCAAATCAACTGCAAATTTTATCAAGAATACATAAAAACTAAAGATAAAATTTAGAAATTTGATATGTTAGATGAAGAAGAAAGTGTTTTTTCAGTGAAAAATCAGATTTTACTAATGTACAAAGATATAATTTATCTTTCAAATGATCCAAATATGAAAATATTTTTCCTATATGAATTACACAAGAAACCAAAAGCTGGGCATCCTAGTTATCAAGAGTTAATAATTATATATAGGAAAAAATTTTATTGGCCTAACATGAAAACATAAATAGTTGAATACGTAGATAAATGCTTGGAGTTTCAATAGGTGAAGGTTTCCCATCAACATCCATCTAGGATGTTACAACCATCACCCATTCCAAAATGGAAATGGGAGATAATTTCAATGGAATTCATCACTAGTTTACCAAAAACTAGGATGAAATATGATACTATTATGGAAGTGGTAGTAAACTCAGTAAAGAAACACATTTTATTCCTGCAAAATATATCTTCAAGTCTATTACCATAGCATAAATATTTATGAAGGAGATATTTAGATTCCATGGTATGCCCAAAACTATGATTTTAGACCTTGATGCCAAGTTTAGTTCTAAATTTTGGAAGGGTTTATTTGAAGGCATGGGAAAAACAATTAAATTTTAGCATAACCTATCATATTTAGAATGATGGTTAGACATAAAAGAACAATATGATTTTAGAAGGTATGCTAAGAAGGTATGATAATGGATATCAGAATTCATTGAAGATGAGCCATTTTTAGGTATTGGATGGAAAATGATGCAAAATACCTACCATTTGGGATCATCCTAAGGATAGGTTAGCATTGGGACCAAATATTTTCAAAGAGATGGAAGAATTGGTTAAACAAGTTAAGAAAAATTTGAAAAAATCTCAAGATTGATAGAAAAGTTATGTAGGATTGAAAATAGTTAAAAAAGAATTCAATGTGGTGATCATGTATACTTAAAAGTAAAAACAAATAAAAACACACTTAGACTTGGAAAGTATGCCAAGCTATCATGATATTATGGACCTTTTGAGGTGTTAGCGAGGATTGGACTAGTTTCCTATTAACTTTCTATTCTAGAAAATATAAAAATTCATAATGTATCCTTTTTAAATAAATATGTACATAATTCAACTAAGATAATTGATTGGAATTTTGTACAGGTAGAACCAAAGCGAGATTTCCTAGAAGAACCTCAATGTATTCTAGACCAGAGGTTAGTCACACTCCATAATAGAAACATAGCTCAAGTGAAAGTTCAGAGGAAGCATTTCAACCTAGAAGAGGAAACTTGGGAATTAGAGGATGCTTTTGAATAAGCATATCCATCCCTATTTTAAAAGATGGAATGAATTCTAGAATTTGAGAACATACAATGATACAGTGTCAAACTCAACCAGGGGAGGATGTGATATCCCTTACCTTGGAGGCATAATGTAAATTTGTATATAGTAAGTGGGAATGTTACTTTTATTTGGAGAAATAAGTTTTGACATTAGTTTATCAATATTTTATTATTGATAAATATTAAATGTGAATTTGTAATTATGATGTTGAGAATGAAATAAAATGTTTCAAAAACGAATGCTCAAGTTATACCTGGATGAAAGAGTTATGGATGCAAGATAATATGGATTATTGATTACTGATGATTAAGACCTAGGAATCTAATCTAAATGATTGGATTATTTATGATCATGGAAATAATTGATCATGAAAATCCCTAAAATACAAGAGGATGTATTTGAGAGTGGGGAAGTGGAGCTCATAAATGGGTTAGTAACTCCCTGCCACTTGCTTGGTGAGGTGGAGGTACTTACAAAATACCAAATTGATTGGTAAGAGGGTAATTTATTTTGTCACTTGATGGAATAGAGTCACATAGTGTTGAAATAGTGAGAGGCAAAGAAAAAGACAAAATTTTTGGACTTACAAGCTGAGTGCTCGAGGGGGGGGGGGATTTTGGAGAAAGGTGACAAGGTTGGGAGGAGTTGGTTAACACCAAAAATAGTTTCCACATGCATATTTCAAGTTATAACTTCAAAGTTTTAACTTGTGGATGATATATGGATTGAATAATATCCTGTTTGTTATTTACAATTTTGTTCTATAAATAATAAATTTTATATGTTCAGGTTAAAGGTAGTGTCAAGAGTTCTCAATTATTTTCCTTAACTAAATTGTAGTAAAAATGATTCTACATATATTGTGACTTACTTTTTATAAGAGTTATGTGTCTTTCAAATTTTTTTCTTCTTAAATATATATACATTAAATGCATAAGTTTTGGTGGCTCAAGCCTTGTTATATATAGAGGGAACACATAATATCTTGAGTAGATTTTTAAACTTAATTGCATTATAAATCAAATTTTGTTATTGTAGCAAAGTAGAACAATGAAAGAAGGTTTAATAAGCATTTAACTTGTAAGGGTATAATTTATTTATTATAGATATATATTACAATATTTACTTTCAGGAGAAATCATTCTTGAGGAAATCCAAATGAGGAGAAAAATGAAGATGTATATAGAAATTTTATGGTGGAAAAAGTAAACGTGAAAAGGTCGTATTAAAGACATGTGCTGAATGAAATAAATTAAAATCGTATAATTATTTTTCCTAAGATCTTAACATTAGTATATAGAAAAAATTACACATATTTAATATGTCTCTATTTCTATTCTTAATAATAATAGGAAAAAATTATATATATACACAAAGTGAAAGAAAATTTCCAAACTATGATCAGTAAAATGCACATATAAATTCATTATGGTTGAAAGAAAAATAAGAAAAAAATTCTGGAATATAATACACATGTTGGAATAAGGAATTACTAAGAGAGGGGGTGGGGGGGGGGGGGGGGGTGTGAATAAGTAACTAGTAATATTTTAAAAAGTTAAGCTCAATTATTCACTCTCATTCACTCTTGTTCAATTAATTATGCGATAATTTTTAATACAATAAACATATAACAATGTAAACCATTCAAATGAGCACATACTCCGTCAATTTGAGCAGAAAACACATATTGACACAAGTATTTTTACGTGGAAACCCACAGGAAGAAAATCATGATTATGTTTGTTATTATTATGTAAATTACACACCTACTTAATTACATGAAGTTTTTTATGAGAATACACTCATAAGAGGCCCCAACCCCCTTCAATATAGCAAGCCACTACTTTATAAGAGGCACCAACCTCTTAAATGTACGCCACCACCTACTCTGGCCACCGTTCTACTTTTCATACAATTTTGAAACTAAAAAAAGAGGCCAATACAAATGCTAAGTAATGTAAACCTGATTAGCTACTACACCCAACACTTTACGATCTACTTTTCAGTTCCTATTTGCACTTCTCTCTTCACTACTCAACTATATTTGGTCTTGACCCTCAGCTACTCTGCATAACTATTAACTCTTGGCTCCAGCCACGCTTCGGCTCATACACTACCATATAACACTTCACACTCAATACTGTTGCACTTAACCACCCTTCATCCTCACACTTCACACAAACAATACCCTGGGTTTTGTTTCATTGCATCACCACACATAATAAGGTCTCTAATGATATCTACAATGCCTAAGGGTCTGCACAATCATGGATATCCATGTTGCGTAGGACAAGTCTTCCTATTTAATCTCATAATTACAACAAGGCTCTCAATTTCAATGTTCTATCAAATGGCTTGCCTGCTGCAACTTGATTGATCTCTGAGAATTTTCTTTGTTCACTCGACAACTGAAACTGCATTAAATCATAGAATGGACACCTATCCATTCTCCATTCTTGGAGTTAATTATTAGTTCAGACTAGTGATTTCTTGATTTTCCATAGGTCAAAGTGCACTTGAAGACGTGGCTTCTTGTGCTCTATAATTAGAGATTATACTCTTACCCATATTTCAATTAATTCTTCATCACATGCAAGGCAGATCAAAGGTGGTTTATTCCTATTCGAGACAAGTTTCATTAGCTCATTTTGAGAAGTCATGGTCCTTCCTATCTCCATACATAATGGTTCTACAGTTTCCATTAACTCAATGGCACTAATCCTACTATGCACATTTACTCAGCTGTCGAATCATCCATGCCTGAAATCCAAAGCCCAAGCTCATAGTTCTATGTAAACACATGATACTTCTATTTTAAACATCTACTGGGACCCTACTCTTATACATATGCAACTACAAAGTTGGAGGTCGGGATTCCATGGTGCCAATATATTTTTCTTCAATAGCATTTATTAAGACTTACGAGCTCGCAGGCTTCTAGTATGACCCACTTGACCTTAACACCTTTTGAATATGTACAAAATTTTCTATGCATATATTCCAAGGCCCTTGAGACATTTTCCCACAAAAACCTTTTTTTTCAATATAATTAGCCAAAATTCCCCTTTTTTCACATGACCCCTTGGTCATCAAAACACGTGAAACCACCACAAAACCAAGTCCTGGGTGTGCCTTTCTTATTTTGACAAAATTTTCAAATGCCAAAAATTTTTCGTCACCTAGCTTTGTTGCTTGCCATAAAATATTAGTGCTTCATCCTTTTAACTTTTTTCCCTTCGACATAATTGTTCATGTGCCTTAGTTTCAATGCTATTGTCATAGCCCTCAAACCCTACATAAAACATAAACCCAAAACCTTGTGTGGTCATAAAATATTATGAAATGAAATTGCATACACCTTATAGGCTTTCCGGCTTCTAGCCTGACCCACCTATGTGAACCACTAGCAATGCCTCTCCTCTTTCTTTTCACTCTTTTATTGGATATTCTGGGCTTGGCTGCCTTTCACTTGTTAGACTCTAAATACCTTTTCCTATAGGCCTCTTTACAATGCTTGAATCCCAATTCAAATTGTTTCCAGGTTTTCCACCTTCTCAGAAATCTCTGTTACGGGTTTCGTCAATTCACAGTTCATCAAATATTGATCCTTTCTAGCTTGGCTCCATGTTATCCCAGATTACTTATAAAAAGTTACAGGCTTCTAAGATTTTTCACTTCCAACCTTCTGAGCAATATCCCCTAGCTGTCAGCTAGCTTTTGGGCACTGCAACTATGACTTGCAATAACTTTTGATTCAAGGGGATATTTGTAGACTTTAGAAAACCATTGGAAATATCTATCCAATCAATTTACAACTATGCCACTTCCACAAGCATCTAAGATAAAAACCTAAGGCATAATATCCTCCAAATTCTGAGTCTTCCAACCATCATAATCATCTCTTTATGGCTTCTCCACTAAGCTTGATACTATGATGTTTCTCTACAGGATACTGCAACAACCATGGGACTCTCCCTGAGCTTGAAACACCATGCACATAAATGCCAACATCTGTTGCCACCAACCTCAATGATAATATGGTTGACATCAATGCCAACACACTTGCTGTCACTAGCCCTTGGACAATTCCAATTATCCAACAACACATCCATTATATTGATTTAACCAATTTTAGTGACCAAAATAGTCATTGTTAGAAATACATGATTGATAAAAAAATGACCATAATAAATTAGGTGGATAAATTACAAATTTTTATATTTGGCATAAATATTCCCATTAAACAAACACATTCCAAGCTTTGAGCCCCTTTGAATCAAAATTTTCTTGTTAGAAAGAAGCTAAGGAAAAACAATTTAATAAATGACAAAAGACCTGTTGATGGTGCTAGACACTGCCAACATATAGGGTGTCTCCCCGATGTGAAGTCCCAATTAGAACTCATACCATTTGGAGTAGGAGCCCCATCCTGAGTATCAAACCGAACAACATAATTGTAAGGTTTGCCTTGGTTTCAATGAATAACATAAGAGATTATATAGATAACCCTTGAACAAGCAAGCTAACATTGTGTAACATCAATTTTAATATGTAAAAGGAGACTTTCATGTAATTAAAAGTGAGCTTGTAGAAGGATTTAATACTACTAACATAAGAGAGACCCATGGACAAATAAATATTCATTAGTTATCTAGCGAAATATTTCACATAAACACAACGAGAATAAAACCACATACAACACACCTTAAACAAGATAAGTACTAAGGCCATCGAAATAGTTAAATTTCCTTTGTACATATGAATGAAATTGTTGGAGCGGGGTCCTCTGGGGTAAATTTTGGTACAGTTTTTGTATATTTTTGTTATGTGTGCTGCACAGAAGAGTCAAAGGGGCTTTGGGGTGGGTCAAAGTCCCCATTTTATGTAAATTGGTTTTAAGGGAAAGCTATGGCCCTCAAACCATGGTTTGAGACCATAGTATCTGAGCGCTAAGATTGGTATAAATAAAGATAGATTGAGTCAAGTAGAGGTAATCAAATTTCATGCTTATGTTGATGAATTTTTTGTAAGGATTTTAGTCTAAGTCCGAGTTTAGGGTGGAAAGGCTCCTGCTGGCTGTGTGCGTGGAGACCTAGTCTTAGCTGTGTGTGGACTCCGTTGGCTGTGTGCGTGGAAGGGTAAATTGTAAGGGAAGTATGAATGTACTGAACTGATTGGATCTATTAAAGCAAAGAATATTTTGGCAAATTCAAACGCGTTATCTATCTGATTACTGCAAATATGTTTTGTTTATTTCTTTAAGATCAGAATTAATTATGTGACTGTGCTTTTAATTTTGTTTATGACCAAATGCATCTGCACAAATAGATCACATATTTCATGCATAAATATCAGTTTATGATTAAGTACGTGATAGATGAATAGATATCATTAAGTGTATCTATTTACTATGCGTGAAGAAATTTATGTTGCATGCTGGAATAATCTACAAAGGTCCATGATTTTGTTATTTGTTTATGCACACTTGCCTCTATGTGTGATGAACTTGAGCTGATAAAGTAGTGATTTTTTTATGCACACATCTTCTTATGATATGTGATAAGTTCCTTTATAGGTCTATTTAGGGCCACCACATCAAATTCTTCCTCAGGGTGTGGAAACCTAGTTCTAGCACCCCGCCATACTGCTTCGGGTGAGGCTTTGATCTATGCAATCACGTAACTACTGAAAGGTCTAATAGTTGGATGGTTTGTTGGTTGCGTAATAAATCTGAACCTGGGTCAGGACCCCACAAGACAACAAATGGTGCCGTTGCTGGGACCAATATAATTTTGAGGGATAATTGATGTATTGGCATCCTACGCAGAACAAATTACAAGATTGGATGGATAGAAAGATCCTTGATTTCGCGATCCAAGAGAATAGAAGATCTAAATTATCTGTTGAATATTGGATTCAAAATTATATGTACACAAAATTTCACGAGATATTCTTTGCTTCCTTTGCGAGTGAGCTACATGAGTGGTTGTCTAGATTGACTAAATTTAATAACTACATGAAGGATGACATATTCACTCAATGGACTCTAGAATTGGTACAATAGTTAGAAAATACAAGAAATAAGATCACTTGCGAGATAGATCATTGGGTAAATCGTGTTCTGGGAGGATTTGTAACTCAGTTTTCCATTGATTAGTTTGTGTCCTATTTTGAAGAAGAAGTAGGAGATTTCAAAGGTCATAGAGGTAAGTTATTGCGCTATTTGAAGTTGTGGATTAATATGCTATTGTGTGAATAGGGATCTCTGTGTGAGCATATTGCATGAATGTCCCAAAGAGGCCCGATTACATGCAGTGGAAGGATTTACCATGCAGATCTTGAAGAAGGGTTTATTTACAGTCCTCTCAAGCGTAGATCTTATAGTGATGACGAACCAGAATCTAGTAGCTCTAATGAATCTGCACACTCTGAAGAAGAAGAAGTCTCACAAGATCAAAATAACCAGGGAGTGTTGACCATAGTTTGGATCTCATCCACTGCAATTCCACACTCATCTCACAAGTCATCCACTCCACCTCCACCTCCACCTCCCTTGGGCATAGATGTGGTTCCATACATGAAGTTGCCTACTTTCAGAGGTATTAGAAATTAAGATACATATCAATTTTGGTTTGTCACTAATGATGGATGGAGAGCACAGAAGGTTAATATTGATGATGTAAAGAAAGCACAGTTAGCCACTAATTTCCAAGATCACGTGCTGGACTGGTATATTAGATATGTATCAGTGAACCCTAATGAAACTATGAATGATCTGAAGGACACTCTAAAATAACAGTTCAATAAGTATAAGTCATATGTGCAGTGTGTTACGAAGTTGAAAGACATTCACCAGAAAGTGAATGAATCTGTCTGGGATGTAGATCAATGTAGATCACATATTGAAGTGCACTATCAGAGATGGTGGATTCACTATCGATGATACCCAATACAAGGAGTGGTTTATTTATATGTTTCTATCGAATCTGCACTAGCCCTTGAGTCAACAAAAGATTGCCACACAGGAAGAGGCTATAGAAATTGCAATGAAATTAGAATTTGTGCCGGTACATGTTGTGATTGGAACTCAACAGATTCAAAGTCAGTTAGAAGAAATGAATTTGGAGATTTAGAATATGCACAAATATAAGGGAAAGGAGGTGTGCACAAAGGTATGGTGCATAAGATGTAAAATTGTCGGACATCATAAGGATCAATGTCCAGTATTAAATGATTATCTGCACGCTCAAGGACCAAGCTCACTAAAGAGTGTGATTGGACCGAGTGGGACACATCTAGTATGGTGCGCGATTTGTCAGAATACTGGTCTGCATGCAACATATTTCTGTCCACAGATTGGAAAATATATGCCTGAGCTGAAGCAATTTTTTTTGTAGATTTTTCTCGTCAGTAGGACATGATGAACAACATCGTCGAAGTTTTGATTTGATGATTGACAAAGCTGAGCTGTATAGAATGCAGGCTGAACCAACCTCACTAGCATCCTCGTTTGGGTGCGGTGGATTCCAGACTAGAGGAAGAGAAAAAGGAGGAGGATCACCTGGTCGAGGGAGGATACATGTCATTTTATACAACTGTGGAGATGATGGTCACTATGCATGTGACTGTCCAAACCCTGTGCGATATTAATGCAGGTACTATAGGCTATTTGATCATGTGATTGAATATTGTCTTGTTTTGATTGCTAAGATACAGGAGAAGAAGACGCAGAATCCGACGCAAAATATTCAAATGGTCAGGGTGGAGCTACGCGAAGAGGATCCTAGCTTGAATTTTTTCACTAGGAGTGGTGAAGCCACTAGTGAGAATAAAGGAAAGAAGACAAGTGATGATCTTTGGATTCAGAAGGCTCCTGAGAAGAAGGACAGATTTGAATTACAACACGAAAAATAAACTTTTGTAGAAGAAAAGAAGGGGTTTGTAGAAGCAAGCGCATAACATCAGGTAGACTTATAAATGAGGTGCGAGTAGATGAATAAATAAATCCATTTTTACAAGCTTGCATCAAGTTACTGCACAACAGGAAGGTAGTCTAAAATATTCAAGCATTGATAGATAACTGCGCAAAAAAATAACATCCTGGGATGGAACATAAAGTTGTCAACAAGATCTATAATAAAAATAACAAAAAGAGAATTGGACGAGAGATGCGCTTGACTGCCCAAATCGGTGCTTATGAAATGGATTAGGTTATTCTAGATCTAGGATCTGATACAAACGTCTTACCTAAGAAAACTTGATAAGGCATGGGAGAGCCTAAGTTGGAATGTTCTACTATTCAGCTGTGCATGGTGAATCAACAGAAAATCATTCCTTTAGGAAGACAGTCACAGGTGGTGGTATATATTGAAGGAGTTAAGGTGCTTGCAGATTTTGAAGTCATACAAATTGTGGATGATAGAGGAGAAGTATGGTATTTTAGAAAATTGGATTTGAAGAACAAATGAAGTTGGTGAATATTCAAGATTATTGGGATGATGACACAATAGGAAAGGTTTTTGAGATGTTGACTGAATATCAAGACCTATTCCCTAAAAATTTATCTGGGATGGAAGCAATAATTAGAGATCTTGGGGTCATGAAGATCACTTTGAAACTTGATGCACCACCTATGAAGCATCTCCCTTATAGATTTAACCCCAAGTACAAACATAAAGTTAATTAAGAATTGGATAAAATGGTTGCTATAGGCATTATAGAACCAATGGAAGAGTCTGATTTGGTAAGTCCTATGGTGGTGTCGGATAATAATACTAAAGGATAAATAATTTTTTGTGTGTATCTGCACAAACTGAATGATGCATGCATTCATGATCCGTTTCCGACCCCATTTTCTGATGATATCCTCAACAATGTCAGAGGAAAGGAGGCTTACTCATTTACATATGGGTTCTCAGGATATCATCATATCAGGATTGCGTCGAAGGATAGAAGTAAGACAACCTTTACAATAGAATGGGGCTATTTTCAGTATATAGTCATGCCATTTGGATTGAAGAATGTGTCTGCTATCTTCTCGTGCTTATTATTTACTGCATTCAAGGAGTATATCCACAAGTTATTAGAAGTATATTTTGATGATTGAACTATATTTGGGTTCTTGAAAAAGCATGTATCAAGTCTACACCTAATGCTGGATACTTGTAGGAAGTATCAAATCTCACTTAATTTGAAGAAGTGCATATTTTTTGTGCCATTTGGGATACTATTGGTCATATTATCTGCCAAAAAGGATTGATGGTAGATCCCGTGAAGATCCCAGTGATTTTTTATCTAGATGTTCATGTGAATGTCAAATAATTGTGATCAATATTGGGGCATACTGGATATTATCGTAAATTCATTCAGGGTTATGTGCTAATCAATGCACCCATGGATAAATTTCTCAAGAAGGATACGACATTCTATTGGGATGAGGAATGTTAGAAGAGCTTTGAACTTCTGAAGGAGAATATGGTCACTAAGCCCATACTGATTTTTCCTGATTGGTAAAGGGTGTTTCATGTGCATGTTGATGCATCCTACATCGCACTCGGAGCTATCTTAGTGTAGCCAGGAGCTGGAGGGATAGATCACCCTATTTCCTATTCAAGTAGGAATCTCTCAAGCGTAGAGCATAATTATTCTACCATAGAGAGAGAGGGATTGACGATGGTTTATGCGTTGCAGAAATTTCTCCACTATCTATTAGGAGGAAAGTTTAAGATTTTCACTAACCACTCTGATTTAAAGTACATGGTCAATGAGTCTGTGTTGGGGGGGAAGATCTATAGGTGTTTGTTGCTGGTTCAGAAATATGATTTTAAAGTTATTGTGAAGTCGGGGAGCCTGAATGCTGGGCCAAACCATCTGTCGCACATTGAGAATGGAGAAGAGATGACTATTTTGGAGGATAGTTTACCCAATGTGCAGTTATTTGATATAAATGTGGTTGATGATAATTTCCTTGATATCATTTATTTTTTTACTACTAGACGTGCACTTGAGGAGTATACATTTTAGCAAAAGAAAGAGCTAGTGGCGCACACAACTGAATTTACGATCATTGTTGGTTAGTTGTATAATATGAGTTAGCTGAATTCTTGCAAATATATGTCTTGGAATTCGATAGATGAGACATATTAGTTGAAGCTCATGAAGTGGCTTTCGGAGGTCACTATGCAGGGAAAGCAACCACGCAGAATATTTTGTGAGCTAGGTTATGGTGGCCCACGTTGCACAATGATGCATATGCTAACTTCTGTGCATGTGATGTATCCCAGAGGAAACGAAAGCAATTGTGCAGATATTATATGCCCTTGAATTCACAGATGGCATTGCAAGTGTTTGATAAATGGGCCATATATTTTGTTGGACCTATTGACCCTTCAGGAAAGAAGATAGGCGCACGTTACATAATCGCCACGACTGACTATGTAACCCGCTTGGCTGAAGCTAAACCTATGAAGTATTGTAGTGCAGACACAATTGCGCACTTAATTTTTTAGAACATATTGACTCGGTTTGGATGACCTAAGATTTTGATGAGTGATCAAGGCACACACTTCATGAATGAAACCATTAAAGCTATGATAAAAGAATTATGGATTCATCATCAGAAGAGCACTCCATATCACACACATGCGAATGGTGTGGTAGAAGCTTTCAATAAGATATTGGAGAGTGTGCTCACTAAGATTTACAATGCTAACCATAATGAATGGGATGTGCGCATACCTTCAGTTCTTTGGGCTAAGAAGCTGATATGAAAGACACCATTCAGGATGGTATATGGGCAGGAAGTTGTGATGCCAATGGAGTACATTGTTCCAAGTCTGTGCATTGAAACACTCACAAATATGGCAGAAGAGGATATTATGGAGGAATGGTTGTCGCAGTTGGTTGCACTAGAAGAGGATCACTTTATTGCAAATTTCCATCATCAAGTGCAGAAGGCATGCAAAAAGGCATGACATGATATTCATATCAAACAAAAGGTATTTAAGGAAAAATATTTGGTCTTGTTGTATGAAAGCAAGTTTGTGCGCCACCTAGGGAAGTTTAAGATGCATTGGCTAGGACCATATATTGTTAAGGAAATAACTAATGGAGGCATGGTGTGCTTGGCCACATTGAGCAGAGAATACCTTCTTGGGTATATCAACAGAAGCTGATTGAAACTGTACAGGGATGACTCTCTCCATGCGTGCACCAAATGACTATATGGCCGAAGAATTGGATCTGCACAGACGGGATGACGCATGTGCAGGAAGGTGTGACACACGCATGGTAGTAGCATGTAGAGGTTGACTAGGTCAGAGAAGTGCCATAATATAGTTGTTGGAACAGTAAATCTGGACAAGAAATTATTATTACTATTTGGAGGAGCATATAAATGGCATTTAATGAGGATATTATGCCAGATTTGGAGCCATTTTTCATTTATGGAGCCACGTAAATTCACAAGGGACCATTTGAGATGCACCTGAGCTATAAATATGACCGAAGGGGTAGCATTATTTCCCTTTTCCTTTTGTGTGAATTTTGTGCCTTCAAATATTTGATTTATAGCCTCTATTTGTATTCTATGTTTGGTCTTTATCCATTGTTTGAGGAGGATTTTCCTCATACAGGTTTAGGACACGTCATTTCACCTAGTATGATAGACACCAAATTTGGAGAGGATCCTACTGCATGGGCTGCTAAGACCCCTACACCAAATAAGAGAAATAAGGGAAAGACCTCAGGGTCTCAAAGGTTCCCAAGAGAAAAGACCTCAAATCCATGCTCCACTGCGGCTTAGAGCTTGAAGAAGCCCATGGTAGAGTTTCCAGAGATAATTATGGAATAGGAGGATGTGGTGGAAATTCCCCCCATCTCGTAGTTTCCAACCTATGTCGCACCGCGCAAAGCTTCAGTGAAGGTCTCGAAGGACCTAGACAAAGTGCGGGCATACATCAACATGCCCTTGATCCCTGAGAATGTACCAATGGAAGGCGATATTTTCACTAAAGGCCCGTTGTTGAAAATGGAGTACTGGGACCTCGCAGATGTAGATAAATTTCCTGCGTTGGAACTCAAAAGGTACTTAGACCAAGTTGCTTATGAGGGGGGTATTGTGTGCGTTGAGCCGAAGCGCTAGGTGTTGGGCTTGGACAAAGCGGGGCTGTTAAATTTGTTGTTGATCCTAAATTAAGGGTGCAACCCAATCAATAGCATTTGCGTGTGACAGTTGCTTTCACTAGTTCATGGTGAGTGTTTGTGGCTGGGAGAATGCATCCTCATCAATGTTGTGATAATCCATCAGATCACCGACTTTCCTGATCAGGGCGTACAACCTGTGGCTGATTTTGGAGGCAAAATACAAGAGAAGAGAGTCGCAGAGAAGATTAAGAATGACTATCAAGTCAGGTGCCACAGTCATGGGTTTGTAGTGAGTGAAATAAATGACCCAACTGTCTGATTTGGAACCCTCATCCTAGCATGTAAAATGAGACCAAAGGAAGTCCCTGCACAATTCATTGCGCTCGCTAGGAAATGCGAGAGAGGCATACAATATAATTGGGCCCAATACCTCTGTAGTGAATTTTGGAGAATATGCATGAAGAAAAATAAGATCGGAAGCACTTCTATTACGCCTAGTTATTGCTTTTGATAGTGCTCATCAGATGGAAAACACCAAAGGAAACCAAATTTCCTAACATTGAGCCTCATATGTGTGAATCCGTGTGGTGCGCACGCTCTGGAATTCATCAATCCTTGTGCAAATCACAGAGAATACAAGTTTTTTGGTCCTTTTTGATGCTACGATATTTCAATCCATTCAATCCAACCCAAGGTTATCTCCAACTTTGTACAAGAAATACAAGACCACAACATCGACATCCATGCAAAGGGCATTGTTGAGGACATCTGCTACGAGTTGCCCTATTTGGTGATACAAGATGATTTAGTGTGCATCACAGTAGAGTGGCCTCCAGATTGGTTGGAGCCGCACACCACAGAGGGTGCATCTACATCCATTCCAAAGACGCCCACCAAGCACCGAACAGGTACACAAACAATAAAAAAAGCACTGGAGCAGAGGCCATGCCGACCACAAGCAGTGAGACCATCGACCTAAAGAAAGAGATTGCTCCTAAAAAGAATAGGGTAGGGCCCAAGGAGACCTAGGCTCATACTACTGAGAAATTTGAAGTGCAGACCACCAAAGGGACAAATCATGATTGTCAGGCTGCGGAAGGTCCAAGAAAGAAGCGAAAAGGGTCAAAAGTCATTGGAGAAGAAGATTTTACACTGACAGAGGACAATCTCAATGAGAATGAAAACATTTTCACGTTCATGATAGAACATATGTGGACCAGCCTGGAGGCACAGTAAAAGGCTATGCTCGATAACATACTGAATGGCATTCTAGATTTAAAGGTTCAAGTGAGCTTGATACAAGAAAGCGTAGCCTAGGTGATCCAGGTGCAAGCGAGCATGCCTGCTACCAGCACGCAACCGCTCACTACATTTTTACCATTGACCATGGAGAGTCACCTAATCCAAATCCCTGAGCCTTCCATCCATGTCTAATCATCAATTTTGTGTGCACAACTCCAAGCCTACGAAGAAATTAATATTGATTTGGCTGTGCTGCCCACAGGAAAGCTCCACATGGTCCACATCATGATTGTGGATGAGCTGCAGTTCCGAGAAGCCCATGCTTACCACACTGCCACTGGGTCACAGTAGCAATAAGTCGAGCTATAATAGAAACAACTATCAGCAGAATAAGTGTGTTGTGCATTTGAGGCCTGACGCATCTCCCTGGAAGAAAAAATTGATTAGTTATGTAGCGATGTTCCAGTGGTCCCTTCCTTAGTCGCTCCAGCAGAAAAATTGGAAGTGATAGCTACTGAGCCAAAGGCATCGTGCGAGGAGGTGCAGATGGTTAGAGTAAAGTTTGAGCAACAAATTGTTGATCTGTAGATGAAGCTGTAGCTAGAGACCCCTCCGGAAGTCAGAGCTCAGTATGCTGCAAAGGTAAAGGAACCAAAATACAACATCGCCACCGCAATCATAGAATGCGGAAAATTATTAGATGAGGCCATGAGTGTCTGGAATTAATTTTAAAATGACCTAATGGTGCAGTAATTGTGCAACGAGTTGCACGTCAAGGAGCATTATTTTACAGATATAGGGATGGCGACACCCACCCTAGTGATAACACAACACCTTGCTTGCCTTCAGAAGGTTCGGGTTATTAAAACAGAGATAGAGGACCTTCATCTCTATGAACATTTACAGGAAGCAAGAATGTAGCCGTGGGATGAGGAAGCCCTGCAAATCTCTTAGAAATTGGACGAAGCCTTGAAGAGATTTCAGCAGACCCAACACAACATTGATCTATCAGCTGAAGGGTCGACAACTAAGAAGTTGGTCAACGAAGTGCTGGGAGCTGATGCATAGAGTGTTGAAGTGGTCCTTCCAATGAATACCTCTCTGGTCGTGCTCAAGGCAAAGATGAAGGAGCCCACCCCACAGTGACTCGAGGCGAGTCACGAGTTTGTGTTGGGGGCCTGTTGGAGCGAGGTCCCCTGGGTAAATTTTGGTACAGTTTTTATATATATTTTTGTTATCACCGCTGAATGGAAGAGTCAAAGGGGCTTTGGGGCAGGTCAAAGTCAATATTTTATGTAAATGGGTTTTAAGGGAAAAATATGGGCCTCAAACCATGGTTTGATACCATAATATCTGTACGGTAATATTGGTATGAATAGAGATAGATCGATTCAAGTAGAGGTAATAGAATTTGATGCTTATGTTGATGAAATTTTTGTAAGGATTTCAGTCTAAGTCTTGGTTTTGGGTAGAAAGGCTCATGTTGGTTGTGTGCATGGAGACCTAGTCCTGGCTGTGTGCAGACTCCGCTTACTATGTGCGCGGAAGGGTAAACTATAAGGGAAGTCTGAATGTACTGAAATTATTGGATCTATTATTGCAAAGACTATTCTAGAAAATTCAAATGTGTTATGCGATTGATGCATTATCTATCTGTTTATTGTGAATCTGTTCTGTTTATTGCTTTAAGATCATAATTAGTTCTATGACTGTGCTTTTACTTTTGTTTATAACCAAATGCATATACATGAACAGATCACTTATTTTATACATAAATATTATTTTATGATTAAGTACATGATATATTTACAGATCTACTTAAGTGTATCTTTTTACTATTCGCGAAGACATTTATATTGCATGCTGGAATAATCTATGAAGGTTTGTGATTCTATTATTTGTTTATGTGCACTTATCTATATCTGTGAAGAAGTTGAGATGATAGAGTATTGATCTCTTTTTGTGCACATTTGCTTATGATATGTGATGAGTTCTATTATATGTCTATTTAGCTCCACCACATCAAATTATTCCTTAGGGTGCAGAAACCTGGTTTCAACACCTCTCCATACTGCTTCGGGTGAGACTTTGATATGTGTAAGTAGGTTACTGCTGAAAGGGCCAATAGTTGAAGGTTATGTTGGTTGCCCAATAAATATGAACCTGGGTCTGGACCCCTCAAGCCAACATAAATATATACAACAAACATCTAAAGAATTGTCCCAAGACATTCACAATACATGCATGAAAATGTGTTGGCTCATCGAGATTTAATTATAAGGTGAAATATCCAAGTAAATCGTTACAATGGTGAGGTGCTAGTTCCAGTAGTGGAACATTAAGCCACTTCATTCTTCTCCAAATAATAGTTTTCTCTCTTATGACAAAGTAGAGAAGCCAAAGACCAGCTCTCCAAAGCTTCTGCCTCTAAAAGCCTTTTCCTTGAATTATGAGGTTTCTTTTATAACAAGAGGAATGACCTTTCATATCCTCATGACTCTTGGACTAACCTCATGACTCTTAGACTTCTACTATATCTTTTTAACTTCTAAAAGACTTTTTAACTTATAAATGACCTTTGGACTTCTCCCAAAGACTTTTTGTACATATATGACTAAGTGACTTTTCATATTCCACGTATGACTCTTGGACTTTCACACATTAAATTTTTTCCTCTTTTTGAGAATACATCATTAAATTCCACATAGCTATGTTGAATGACACATGAACACTCATTAACCATTATGATGACACTTGTACAAGTTACAACTTGACGATTATGACATGGACTTCATGATGAGGTGGAAATGTAAATCTATCTTGATTATTGCTTCATATTGCATTATTGATGGTAGATACGATATATGCTTCATCTTCAAAAAAAATATACTTTTTTTCTCACCTTCAGCCTCCAAAGGGTCTTTGATCAATATCAAAATCCTTTGAGTCATCATGCAGTGTCTTCTTTTTGTCTCGGTCCATGATCTGCTTCATCTCCTCATGATAGATTTCTTAGTGCTTCTTCTCTACAGGTGTTTCTTCATTCTTTCTCCTTGCTATTTTCTCTTGAGAATCACCTCATCATGCTTATAAGGTACTCCTTCCAATGAAAATCATTCATGACGAGGCAATGTCAGCCTTAAAAATATCTATTCTATCACTACCTAGCTCGTGTAATGATATGCTCATGATTTTCTTGTAAGAGGGTTAAAATAAGAAGGATTGATTAAGAGGGAAAAATAAAACTCATTAGTGGCTTAGGAAGACTCCACTATTCATTTTTACTGCACCATGCACTAAGAGGAGGATCTCTCCTTGGTCCAGTGCAGTGGGGGAAGCTGCAGGGACAAGGTGGAAAGCTTTATGCTTCAAGGTTGCACCATGCACTCCAAATAAAAGAGAAGAAAAATTAAAAGTGAAATTTGAATAATCAAGGGTGAAGGGAGTCATCCTTCAACCTTAACTATTGCACCAATTTCTCAAAGGAAGGGTCTATAGAAGGCTAGAGTGCATGAGTACATCGGGAAAGTGGGAAGGTGAAAGGTTCAACCATCAAAGGGAAAGGAGAATTCTAGGAGAGCGTAGTTTGACTGGTCAAAGGAAGAGATGAGGCTTCCTCCAACCTTCATATTGTGCCATTTTCTCTAGAGGAATATGCTAATCAAGGCTTGGGAACAAATAAAATTGGGAAAGGGGGAAGTGTAAGGCTTCAACATTCGAGAGTGTGCCATGCGCTCAAAGGAAGAGGAGGCTTGAAAGGAAGCATATTTTTCTTCAAAAATGGGTCACTATTGATTTTTAATGCAATTTTAATCCTAGGATAGCACAATTTGACCCAAAAATGGATGCTTTCCCATTTGGAGTGCACTTTTCATTAAAGAAGGCCAAAGGAAGGAGCCACTTGGCCTAGGAGGGTTTTCACTACACTGGGAGGATAGGAGGATATTTTCATTGCATTATTTACCTCCGAAAAAGGGTGGAAGAGATCCATTTTGTTAGTTAGGATTACTCTATGTGAAATTTAAGGTAGAGGTGACCAAAAATAAGTGTAGTGAGTCACTATGAGAAAGAAGGGTGAAGTGATTTCCATTGGGAGGATCATAAAGTGAATCGGATTTGGGGTAATGTTGAGAGGGAATTATTGCACCAATATTTGGGATTACAAATGCATCATTGATGCCTATGGATAGGTTTACCTCTTCACTCTATAATAGGGCTAAAGGCTTCACAACTTGCAAATGGTTGAAGGACAAAGAAAGGATTCCAAATGGCTAAGTGTGGGATCAACAAAGTAAAAGAGGAAAATGCGTCTGAACATGACTCAATCTTGGATCACACACATAAACCATAAAAAAAATTCTTAGTAATACACATGACTCATGAATGAAAATCACACCTCAAAATTACAACAAATCTACACTTATTTCTAAGTGCAATAGTTGAAACGACACATTACGACACTTAGAATACAAGTTACGACAACTGTAATGATTGTGACCAAAAGGTGTGCTAATTTCTAGGAATGTGTATACAACATATTATAATGATATGTAAGACCATATAATGAATAATAGTGTGAAAAAAATAACTTTGGTTATGTGCAAAGGTGTGACACATGCAGGAGTGAAAATCACAAAAGAGACACCTGCGACATGAGGAAAACATAAGATGACACTTGAAAATTGAGAATGACCTTGAAAGTGAGACATGCTAGAGTGAATTTAACATGAAAAATCCACTTATTACAGTGAAAAAAATTAAATGCAACAACCATGAATGTGAAAGAGACACTTATGAAAGAAAAAGTGCACAAAAGAAACAATTGAGAAAACTCTCTGTAATAAAAGTACAAACACAACCAAAGTGAGGGAGACTACCAACGAAAGTGTGTACTGATTGTCTTCATGAGTTGATAATTTCACATGCACTATCTTTATGGATGGTTCTATGCCCATTGAATCTTGCATAAAATAAGTGTGCTTATGAACCCATCAGAGACTGAGCATGTGTGTGCAAGTGAATTGAAAACTTGAAACTAGGAAGAAGACTTTAAAACTTTACAAAAAATAAATGATCATGCAATAACCATAGAGAGAAATATTTTAATATCCCTAGTAGGCTCTAAAATATAATAGTGAGCACTATTGGGTATGTGTTATATTCTTTCCACGACTAGCGCCACGCGTTCTACGTTGCGCCGGGCGCAGCAAGGGGGTCACAAGGGGGGAGGCAGCCCCCACTGTTGGGGTCCGGGTAGCACCCCAGCGAAAATTTATTTGGTGTGCGGACCCACTCATAGGCGGACCCACCCATGTTTTGTGCATGATTTTGCACATGGTTTTGGGGTACGATGGTTTTTGGCCCATGGTATTTTGTAGATCCAGTCAAGGGAACTACGGTTATGTTCTAATCCAGGGTTAATGGATTGGGGTTTATGTATGCTTCGGCATGTATATATATGTGTTGTAACACTAAAGGAATATAATGAAAAATCGAGCTGGTCGTCCCAATTTGGGATCCAGGGGAAAATCTCTGTGTTTACCTGTTTTATGTTTTATGCTCTCGCTATTGTTTATTTTCTGTTATAAGATTCATGTGTAGATAATTTATGTTCAGGGTTTAAACCTACATTTGGTATCAGAGCTTTTTTGGCTTCAAGGGGACGCCTTTGCTGCTGAGGGTTTTTTTTCTTGGGCCTGAGGTAGACCATGTTCAGTGGGAGATCTGTGGAATCGATTCTTGCGGTGAAAGAATATGGCGAGCAGAGGAAAGATAGAGATCGAGAAATTTAATGGTCAGAGTTTTGAGTTATGGAAGCTCAAGATGGAGGATCTGCTAGTGGATAAAGATCAGTGGATCGTGGTAGATCTGGGTACTAAACCAACAACAATTTCAGATGAAGACTGGAAGAAACTGGATCAGAAGGCTAAGAGCACAATACGGTTGTGTGTCTCAGATTAAGTATTGTTGAATGTATCTAGGGAAAATACGATGAAGAATTTGTGGGAAAAACTTGGGACTTTGTACCAATCTAACTCTCTGGTGAATAAGTTGTTCTTGTGGAAAAAGTTGTATAACCTGAGGATGAAGGATGGAGAATTGGTGACAGAACATCTGAACGCCTTCAATACTGTGGTAAGTCAGCTGTCATCTGTTGATATTAAGATATCATATGAAGATAATTGCATCAGTTTGTTGTGTTCTCTACCAGATTCGTGGGACATTCTGGTTATTGCAATAGGTAGCAATACAACTACCTTGAATTTTGATGACATTGTCTCAGCCTTGTTGTCGGAGGAAATGAGACGGAGAAATATGGAGGGCCAGAATGGAGATGCCTTATCTGTATGAGGAAGGTCCCAAAATAGAAACAAGAATAAGGTTTTGAGTGGGAGATCCAAATCTAGAGGGAGATCTAAATCTCCTGGAAATTTTGTAAAGGTATGCTAGAAATGCGGAAAGGAAGGGCACTACAAAAGGGAGTGCAGATCTAAAGCTCCTGAGAAAGGAAAGGGATCTGATGATGCTCCTTCTGCAGAGGCAAAAACCACCTCAGATGAAGGTGGGGATGTGTATTTGGCTTCTTCTTCAAATACACATGTAGATCATGAGTCATGGTTGATTGACTCAGGTGCATCCTTTCACTTCACTCCCCATTGGGAGTGGTTCTACGAGTATGAGAAATATGATGGTGGTGATGTCTTCCTAGGGGATGATAGGAAGGCCAGAATCGTCGGACGTGGAAAGGTCAAGCTGAAGCTGCAAGGTGGAAGGATTAGAACACTTCCTGGTGTTCTGCATATTCCTACATTGGCCAGAAATCTGATTTCTGTAAGCAAGATGGATGATGCAGGTGTAAAAACAGTGTTCGAGAAAGATGCCTGCAAGATGGTTCGGGGAGCACTAGTATTAATGCGGGGAGTTCGGACTGGAACTCTGTACAAGCTACAAGGTAGCACTGTTATTGATGGGTGTAATAGTTATGTGGTTCCTGAAAGTGGAGCGGAAAGCCTAGTTGTCTCTGGAGAAAAGACCATGCTATGGCATCAAAGGCTTGGACATATTGGAGAGAAGGGCCTTCGGATACTGCATAGAGATGGTATGGTAGAAGGTATGTCTAATTGTTCTCTGGATTTCGATTTCTGTGAACATTGTGTATATGGGAAGCAGAATCGGGTGAGTTTTCCTTATGGTGCTAAGAGGGCAAACAAGATATTAGAACTTGTGCATAGTGATGTGTTTGGACCTGTGTCAGTTCCATCACTGGGAAAGTCTATGTACTATGTTTCATTCATAGATGACTTCTCAAGGAATACATGGATATATTTCTTGAGAAAGAAATCTGAAGTCTTTGACAAATTTAAATAATTTAAGGCTCTGGTGGAAAACCAGACAGAGAAGAAGATAAAGGCGCTGAGGACAGATAATGGTGGGGAGTTCTGCAAGAAGGAATTTGAAGAGTTCTATAAGAAGTGTGGTATAGCATGGCAGAAGACTACTCCATACACACATCAGAAAAACGGAGTTGCAGAAAGAATGAACAAAATGTTGATGGAAAAGGCAAGAAGCATGCTCAGTGGTACCGGGTTAAGACAAGAATTCTGGGCAGAGGCAGTGAAGACTGCATGCTACTTAGTTAACAGATCACCTTCATCACCGTTGGAGGATAAGACTCCACATGAGGTATGGACTGGTAAGAAACCCTCTCTTTCACATCTAAGGGTATTTGGATGTGATGCATATGTACATATTCCAAAGGATAAAAGGACCAAGTTGGATAATAAATCTGAAAGGTGCATCTTTATTGGGTATAAGGATGGTTTAAAGGGTTACAAGCTTTGGAACCCAAAAACAAGGAAGGTTGTGTACAACCAAGATGTGGTGTTTAGAGAGGTGAAAGATGTTGTTACACATGAAGTCCTTTAAAGGAACCTGAGAATATATAGTTTGAGTTAAAGGAGGATGAATTAGACTCTACAATAGAAGAAGACTCAGAAGAGGAAGAGCCACAAACTCCAACTGTGAGAAGATCAACTCGAGAAAGAAGGCAACCAGAAAGGTATAGTCCATCTGCTTTTTGTTCAGGTTTTTCCTTAACTATAACTGATGGTGATCCCAGAATTGTCAGGGAGGCAGTAGATTCAGAGGATGGAAAACTCTGGAAGGAGGCCATGGTTGATGAAATGGCATCCTTTCACAAAAATGAGGAATGGGATTTGGTGGAGTTGCCAGATGGAAGGAAGCCCATCGGGAGCAAATGGGTGTTTAAAAAGAAGATGAATGTAGAAGGCAAGGTGGAGAAATACAAATCTCGGTTGGTAGCAAAAGGTTATTCCTAGGTGTCGGGAATTGATTTTGGTGATATTTTTTCTCCTGTTTCCAAAGTTACTTCTATTAGATTACTTTTATTTGTTGCTGCTGCATTTGATTTTGAGATAGAACAGATGGATGTGAAGACAAAATTTCTTCATGGGGATCTAGAAGAGGAGATCTACATGAAGCAACCTGAAGGCTTTATGGTGAAGGGTAAGAAAGAACTAGTGTGCAGGTTGAAGAAGTCTCTGTATGGGTTAAAACAGTCACCAAGGATGTGGTATTAGAAATTTGATACCTATATATGGGGACTTGGCTTCACCAGAAGCAAGGAGGATCACTGTGTTTATTTTAAATTAATTGGTGACCGTGTTATTTATTTGGTCTTGCATGTGGATGATATGTTGTTGATTGGAAATGACAAAGAAATTATCCAAGATTTTAAGACCCAGTTGTTCTCCAAATTCGACATGAAGGATCTTGGTGCTGCAAACTATATTTTGGGCATAGAAATTAAGAGAGATCGGGCAAAGAGGAAGCTCTGGTTAAACCAGAGGAAGTATGTCGAGACTATATTACAGAGGTTCAATATGCAGGATAGTAAACCGGTGAAAGTTCCTATTCCTGTAGGTGTAAAGCTATCTGCTGAACAGTGTCCCAAAACACAAGAAGAAGAGGAGGATATGTCCCGTGTTCCATATGCAAGTGCAGTGGGTAGCCTGATGTATGCAATGGTCTGTACTAGACCAGACATTGCACATGCAGTGGGAGTATTGAGCAGGTTTATGTCAAACCCAGGGAAGGAGCATTGGACAGTAGTGAAGCGGGTTTTCATATATTTATGTGGCACTAGTGATTATGGCTTGTGCTACCAGGGAAGACCAGGATTGGAAAGAATGTTGGACATTCGTGGTTTTGTTGATGCAGACTGGGCTGGAGATCTGGACCAAAGAAGATCTACAAGTGGGTATGTGTTTAGCCTATTTGGAGGTGCAGTCGGTTGGATGAGTAAAAGACAGTCTGTAGTGGCTCTTTCAACTACAGAGGCAGAATACATAGCAGCCACTCATGCAAGCAAGGAAGCAGTTTGGTTGCAAAGATTGTGTTCAAGTATGGGGTTGGTACAGCAAGCTATAAGGATAGACTGTGATAGCCAAAGTGCAATTTTCTTGGCTAAGAACCATGCTTATCATTCAAAGACAAAGCACGTTGATGTTCAATATCACTTTGTTAGAGATATGGTTGAGGCTAAAAGGGTGTTGCTGGTAAAGGTGGACACTTTGAAGAATGTTGCAGATGCATTGACGAAGTCTGTGAGCACTCAGAAGTTCTCTTGGTGTAGAGAAACAATGGGTGTTGAAGAATTGGCCCAATTACTAAGCTCCCCTATGGCCCCCTGTGGAAAGAAAAAAACAAGTGGGAGAATGTTGGGTATGTGTTATATTCTTTCCACGACTAGCCCCATGCGATGTACATTGCGCCGGACACAGCAGGGGGGTCATAAGGGGGGAGGCAGCCCCCACTATTGGGGTCCGGGGCAGCGCCCTAGCGAAAATTTGTTTGGTGTGCAAACCCACTCATAGGTGGACCCACCCATGTTTTGTGCATGATTTTGCACATGGTTTTGGGGTACGATGGTTTTCGGCCCCTGGTATTTTGTAGATCAGGTCAAGGGAACTACGGTTATGTTCTAATCCATGGTTAATGGATTAGGGTTTATGTATGCTTCAACATGTATATATATATGTGTGTTGTAACACTAAAAGGAATATAATGAAAAATCAAGCTGGTCGTCCCAATTTGGGATCCCGGGGAAAATATCTGTGTTTATCTGTTTTATGTTTTATGCTCTCACTATTGTTTATTTTCTATTATAAGATTCGTGTGTAGATAATTTCTTTTCAGGGTTTAAACCAACAAACACAATTTTGGAGGGTGTTGATCGCAATGACAACACTTGGCAGCACACTG